>VZRE01001254.1:1052389-1256668 GCA_013396775.1 Cephalopterus ornatus
AGCCAAAATTTCAAATCTGGCATTTGAATTTTTGCCTTCAACTATACACGTATTTGATGGCTGGACCTGAAATGGGAATTGGCATATGCATGAAAAGCAGGCAGGCACCACAGTAATACAGAACGTAAGAATATGCAGCACTGCACCCCACAGACTCAGGAGTGCAGACTCCAAAAAAGTATTAATTTGGTTTGGTTTCTGTGGATTACTAGAAGACCTACCCAGTCATAGACTTAATTCCAGTATGCTGTGCATTATATACAGATTTAAATCATTAGCAGGGTCAGAAACCTTTGAACTCAGCACCCTATAATCCAAACACACCCCCCCACCCCAAACCCCACGGTACTAAGAACTGAAGGAAGCCTTTCAAGCTGTTCAGAGAACACTGAACCAGTTAAAACTGAACGTGTTCCTATTGAGAGCAGGAGTTCTGCAGCTCTGTGAGATAAGGCTAAAGCACTGCCACTGATTCCCTGCAGCAGTTCCCTGGGGGCTGCAGCCCCCAGGGATGAGAGGAGACACAGAATTCCTGCTGCCTTTTTCTATATGAGCAATGCTATCACCGTATCTGGTTTTCTTCGGTTGTGCCAAAGCACAAAATCAGTAACTTCAAGGTTCCTGTTTCAACTACAAAATGTACATTTGAACCAGTAAAGTAAGTTTTCAAGGAAAAAAAAAAAAAAAGAGAACCAGTGAGAAATTATGTTGTTTTCAGTCTGTAATGCTATTCTAATCAAAAGCTGGTAGAATTAACAATTCTGGAACTGTAGAGTAATGCCAGATGCTGCAGCCAGTTGTTGTTGACTATTTTTAAAAAAAGTCAATTTGAACAACTCCTGACAGTATGATGCTCTCTTACAACTCTTTTGTTTCTTACAGGGTTCCAGCTGGGAAATGATATCTGGAAGACATCTGTCCTTATATTCCAAAAATCTGTAAAGGACAAGCTTTTTATCAGACTGGTGACAGCTTTTTGTTGAAAATATAATTTCTCAGTTAATCAATTATCTATCCAATTAGATAGCTTTTTGAACAAATCCATCTTTTCAGAAAAGGGAATGACAACTCCTCAGCCTCCCACTAATATCCTACAAATATCCTAATCAGCTTCCTACAGTCATACATGCTCTGTGAAGCAAAAGCCTGATTGGGTCTCCTTGTAATTGTGAGCCCAACTTCATCTAATAGCTCTTGCTAAGTAATAAGCTTACCAGATATCACAGGCAAATTATGGCACCAAGTTGAATACATACTTTGTACGGCTCCTGAATGAATATGAATGCCTGTTTAACTTTACTTAGCTCTTGATCCTGATTCCATTCAGCTCACGCAGGAAAAACAGCCCTTGATATTAATGCGGCAGAATCAAGGCGGCAGGCACATAACCCACTCAAGTTCTGCAGAATACTCGCTTAAGAGTATTTAACTCTGGTTAAATTAATGCTTGTGCACTCCTAAGATTGGGTTTAAATATTTGAAATTCAAGAGCCAAATATTGCATGGTGAAAGATCCCTTCCTTCTGATCCAGCTGTCATACAGCTGTAGGCAGGTTCGAGTCCAGGCAACTGGATCCTTCAGATTCCTGAGGTGTTGAGGACCTTCCTCTGCAGTCACTGCACTGAAGGCAGGATGAGGAAAGGACTTTCTGAGTGAGATGGTGACCTCTAGATGATCTCCAGCGATTCCTTCCAACCTAAAATATTCCATGGTTTCCTAACACAGACTTAAGCCCAGGACACCAACTGCCTTTTTAAAACAGATCTAAATAAAAGGATCTAGTGGGCTCCAGTATGACCCCCACAAACCAGAACTGGCTGTACAAAAGAATCTTTCAAAGTCAGAATAGAACTGTGCCTTTTGAAATCTGATTTATTTATGCAGTCCCCCATAAAACATAATTCTCTGCAAAGTCCCAGGTGCCTAAAATTTTTACACTTCCAACTGAGATGCAAACAATCAGCAACGGACTTAATTCTGCTCACAATTATATCCCAGGGTAACCACCTTTTCCCCTTCTCAATTACAACTGCACACACACATAAGAGAAACTCACAGGTGAGAAGGCTTTTGATGATCATTTTATCTTTAAAATTCACTTTTCTTCTATATATCTCCCTTCGAAATCTTCCAGATATTTTTATTAAATAGAAATCTTGCTAAATAACACAGCCAGATGTCAGATACTTGTACTCCATCAGTAATTTCACTTTCAGTGGTCAAACAGCAAAGTCAACCAATTGCTACTTTGTTCCACTTCCTCCAAACAGATGAAAAAATATTGCAGTGGTAAGCACAAACCAGAAGCATTTGAATTTTAACTGGAACTAGTAAGGTCAAAATGATCTGTGCTTACAGAGCCAAATCTACTAACACAGGGTATGAAATGACATTGGGTGAGTATTCCAAGAATTAATGGATACCAAGAGGGACACATATAAATTTATGTTGATATTTTGATGGAGAATTTGAAAGAGATTAGGTTCATGGCAAGCTCCTGAGGGAACCATGACCAAGATAAGGAGTATGAGCTATGAGACTTCATTTCTGAGAATTACTTAGAAAAAAATAAATAAGCAGCCAGAGAAGTTTTGATGAGTGGTGTAGTGAGACTTACACCTGGCTTGCAGTCCTTGGGGAAGAGTTAAAAAAGAGTCCAAGAAATAATGGATTTTCAAGCAAAAATGTGATATATTGAAAACAAGTGAATAGAAAATACAAAGGAGGTGGTGGAAATGAAAGCAGGATGATTCCAGTGAACCCAGAAAACGAGCAAATTGTAAATAAGACATTTAAACCATCATAAAGACAGATTCATTGAAGTCCTTGGTATCTAAATGTCATTGTTCTATTTTTAGATGTCTGCTATTTAACACAAAATCTGACCTGTAATAATTGATATTTAACTACTGTATTTGATTTGTAAACATGATATAAAGGAAAAGACCAGATGAATACTTTATAGACGTTAAGAAGATGGCATTGCAAGGACAGTGATTAAAACTGGAAGGGTTTATTTACATCCTCAGAGATAGCATACTGTACACATCAGTCCCTCACTGTCTGTCTCACTAATTTGCATGAGCACTATAATTGACAGCTTGTTAACAGCTTATTAGGGACTCAGAAACCCTGTAACAAACACCACAGGCAAAACTAGAGAGTGGACAGAGGCTCCAGCCATAAGTGCTACTTTAACAATCCCAACTGAAAACCGCAGATCGAATACTGCCTCTTGATTATTGTATAAGAAATAATTACGATTGGGGTGGGGCTAGAAAATCAGCAGACACGGGAGTGAGAATATACAAACAGCCACACCGGGTCAGATAAATGGGCCATCCCACCTGGTTTCTTGTCTCCAACAGCAGCAGGCTCAGTGATAGCCCCTGCACACCCTCTCAGCCTCAAGCAATCTGCAGCTCTGGGACTGCCTAAGCCAGGAGTGGGGTTTCATGTTTAATAGCCACTGATGGATTTTCTTCTGCTATGAATTTCTCTAAATGTATTTTGAACCCCTGCAAAGTTTGAGAACAATTAAATGGTTTAAAGTACCTTGCTACTGCCAGTCTTTCTGTAGATGTTATCCTAACGCTCGTTTCTGGGGGGCAAAATAAACAAAGCAATTAATATGTAAGCTGCAACTCTTATTTCTCTGAATTTCTCCATACAATATAGTTACAACATGGCATTACACCAGTCCACGATGGAAAATGTCTATTAGCATGAATGGCAACATATCACATGAAAGACAATAACAGCATCATAACATATAGAGAAAGCTATTTGTATTTTCTGGTGAGGGAGTACAGAGCTACTGAATGTTGTCCTTACTTATCTTAGGATGAAAGCCTTATTATAAGCTCATTTCAGTTGAACAAATCTCTCTGGGCTCCCTGCTGAGCAAGGCATTTAAACTTTAAAGCTAAAGGCATTCATTTTGCTTTGCTGACAGTGAAAACCTTACTGCACAACCTCCACGATGCACATGGAAGCTTTTAGATCGCTCAGTGGCAGGATGCATTAGGGCATTTAGCTGCTTACTGCGTCTCTCTGCAGTGTACGGACATCAAAGGCATTCATTTCCACGGGCAGCCGGAGTGGACTCTTCAGTGCAACCATCATCAGCCCGCTCAGGTTTAAGTGCTCTTTTAGATTCCAAATACAGAATACGGTGACTAAATATCCTGGGCAGTATTTTTTTCAGAGCATCCTGACTCGCTGTTATTTCTGAGGAGTGTTTGGGGTAGTGGTCCAGGCACTGGGGAGCTGAGGGGCCCTTCTCTGGGTCACAGCACACGATGTCCATCAGTATGGGATGGATGCATGTTACACAACCACAGCTTCCTAATTCCCCAGCCCTGTTCCTAACAGCTTCTACTAACAAAGCTCTTTTTCTTTTCTTTTTAAACCAAATAATCTTTTGCTTATGCCAGCTGGTGATCCCCATCTATGAAAAGTTACTGTCTAACACAAATACTCCAAAGCCTGACTACACACTACAAAAGGACCAAGCACTTGAATGTACACACTCAGAAGCAAGATTTTAAAAGCTTATCTGCCTCTGTATTGGGTGAATCAGAGATCAGAACCGAAGTTTAATCACTTCAGTTCACCCAAGTGTAACACGACCCCAAATCCAACACCCAAATCATAAAAACTCCCTGCCATAAAAAGCAAGGCAAATAAAAAGTAAAATTATTTTCACCTGAGCCTCTCTTCAATTTTACCCAGCTTAAATGTTGGCTCTAACCCTACACTCACTGACGCTCACTGAAACCAACAGCAGCCTGCACGGGCAACTTTTGATCATCTATTGGCAGAAGCTGCTTCTACAGTAACACCAAAAAAAAGTCTTTTTAAAATGTTGTAAATGTGGCAAAAAGAGGACCTCAAAAGAAATATTATGTTGTCTGTTATACCTGGTGTGTGAGGGGTAGGTGGGAGTTTTTTTTGTTTGTTGACAAGAGATTTTTTTTTTAAACATTCAGAGCTTACCGTGCAAATAAGCATGAGAGTAACTTAGTACTAATTGTTATGAATACATAGATCAGCAAGATTAGGAAATTACTATGTGACTGCAGTGTTTGTTACCCAGGCTGCATGCAAGTAACAATACAGAGCTCACAAAAGTGCAGGAATAAAGCGAGGAGACCACTCCAAAAACTCACTGAAACATGGGCTGATCAACATCTGAAGAGTTAAATGCAATAATTATGGAAACAGTAGTTTAGCAGACATGTTTTGCTTAATGTATTAAGTCCAAAAAATTAATACATATGACTCAAACACAAGATTTTATATCAATATAAAGACATAAAATTTTAAGCAGAAAGAACAGTCCATTCTTCGTTAAAAAACAAACAACAAAGAGTGGGCTTCAACAAGTTAAATATTAAGAAAAACTTTCTAATGACAAAGAAAGCAAAGGAGAGGAACAGATGAGTGGAATTGAGGAGGCCTCCATCAAGTGTATACACTGATATGCCATGCCCATGGACTAAGTAACCTTTAGAGGTCAGCCTCAGACTGCAGCTGGGAAAATGTTCCTCTAATTAAAATTAGAAAGTGAAATTATTTTAGGAAAATGAAGAAAATAATTTGCTTCTAAAGCTTAAAACAACATGCACCAAGGAAAACCTGCTGGAGCAGACACAAAGCCAAAAGCAGTTCTGCTCTCTGGGTGCCAGGTAGCAAATGCAGCAGCCTGAAGAATCATCTCCAGCACCTATGTACCAGGAAGAGATCCCAGGAGGCAACAAAACTGACATAGTGGTTACCTGTAAAATTAAGAATTCCCCTTAGATCCCATCTTTTAACTACTAAAAACCACATTTCATATTTTCCATTCCTTGTTTCCTTTTCTTTACAAGAGTTTTAACTGACATAACCATCATCATCATGGCTAGGCTTCGCGAACGAAGATTTGTGAAGGACTCTACCCACGCTTGCTACAAGCTATCAGCGCGCTTGTAGCAAGCAAAACTGACATAACCAGTATTGAGAAAAATGACTTAACACTCCACTTCATAAAGCTCAACAAGAATTTTAGTTTGATGTTCAGCAAAGGTTATATACCCAGAGTACTACTGATATGCCATTCATTAGGCTCACAAAAAGAAGGAGTTAACTGTACAATCTGCTGCCTTTTGTTTTAGTCTACTTGCTTTGATATTCAGGCTCTGCCTGTTACTACTTCGAAAATATATTTGTGGAATTGGCTTTAATCACTGCGAATATTAGAGAGAGAGCCAACCCACAATATGGTAAATGTGAAAATGGCAAGATTTTAAATTTAAATTCCAAGTGTCCAGCAACCAAGAAGGGAGAGCTGAAACCAAGGGAAATTGCTACAGCATTGGCCATGAGTCAATTCTTACATGTTGATTACCTGATCTAACCAACTACCAGTAATTCTGATGGAGTTTGGCAATCTTTATTTTACTTATAAATATTGGCATAAAGGCAAAATAAGGCATTTTAAATAGCCTCGAATCAGTTTTAAGAATAAAACCCAGCTGGATTTACTGTCCTCCTAAAAAGGCCCTGCTGCTGTACCAAAATTTGCGGTGCTCTGTAACTACCGAAATTGTGATACAAGATGGCATTCACTTTTACCTTACCCTAAGCAATACTGTTTTCTCCAACTGTAAAGGAAACACACAATTATATACTGTGCACTATCACATTATAATCTATTTAAAAGAACTGGCGCAGCTACAATAAAAACCATCCTTTTCTGTAGCTTGTTCCTTGCAAATCCCCCAAATGGCAGCAGTTGAGGAGAGCCTTTGGTTTCTTTTCACGTTGGCACGGTAAACCCCCTCTTGTTCGAGACACACATATCCCTCAACTTCTGTCAAAAGCAAGAACAAATTTCCTAACCAAAACTGAAAAGTCCTTGGCTTTTCAAATGACTATAAATTGCATGGCTAAGTGCATATGGCCACAGGGCTGTCACAGTTACTTTTCCTGACAATTCATCATAGCATACTAATTCTGTAATATCATTACTGTGTCTCTTCTCACTGTACTGATCCAGCCAGTTAATTTAATCAACTAATAATAGATTCAGAAATGGATGCAAAGGGCCCTAGCACTTCAAATTATATTACTAGAGATGCACAGCAGTGAAAACAATGTATTCTGTACTTGCCATTAAATATAACCCCAGTAACTTATATTCTTCTAGTAAGTTGGAAATTTTCCTTTAAAAGGGAAAGAAAAAATATTTGTACAGGTGTAGAAAAGGTCTTTTTTAAGAAGATTAAAAAAACCCAGTTTATTTTACACTAAGCATAAATTAAAATTACACTGCATTAATGTAAGAAAAAAATCATAACCAACTACTTAATCAATTCTCACAATTACTGCAGGTAAGTTTCAAGGTAAAAAAACACTAAAGGAAAGAAATATCCTTCTGTAGTGGAAGCTAAAGGTGTATGATTAACTGCAAAGTGAGCCATTCAAAAATGGACAATTAATTTTATTAAATTTTAATCTTCTCTGAAAATGTCAATGATGATTAAAACATTATTCTCTCACACCTCAGTCCATTTTGCATGTCATGAAGACTAATACTTAAACTTTGCAGGATTAAAAAAAAAAAAAAAGTAGCCCAAAACGTAAGCATGACTGGAATGCAGACCGCATCCAATTTTTGCTTCTGAAGCACGGACAATCAGCGTAGCACCCTGAGAAATTTTTGAATATGCAGCACAGGCTTTGATCTGATTTCTGCTCACTTCAGCTACAGAACGTACACAACCCAAAGGACACATCCTACCGATGCTACGCACCGAACACGGGGACAGCCACACTCCGTGTAACGATTCCACAACACATCCGTGTGTGTGTGTGCACCTGTGCGTAATGCACAGACCTGTATGTCCCAAGCAGTTCATCAAGTCCCTCAGCAGCAGCATGTTTTTGCTCTCCTGCTCTCCCAGGCTGAGGAGCAGCTCTCCCACACACCACACTCAGTGTGCGGGCAGCTGTGCCCGGTCTGGCACTCACCTGGACTGACCAAGCTGCTTCACATCCCATTTGCACCACTGGAGCACTAAAAATGACAAGGGTGCCACTCTGGATGAGGAGCATTGTGAGGAAACCACGTTCAACAGACCCAATTCCAACCCCCACATAGAATTTTCTGCTTAAATCTGGATGAATCGCCAATGTTAATCCAATTAATCTTTCGTGGAGCTTAGACTAAAGTCAATGAAAGTCTTCACTTGCTGAGGCACTTTGTGTACTGTGGCCTTAAAACAAGGCAAAAGTGTGTTTCCTAATGTAAACAGAGTTAATTTTGGCAAAACTCAGTGAGAAAGGGTGATAGAGATTTATAGACTTATTCTCTGGCCATGATTCAGGAAGGCAAATGTTTAACATTTTAAAAGCAATTAGAGGCCTCCAAAATGCAATTAATCTTCTGTACCTGCCAAAGTGCTCTCCCCGAAACGAGGGTGCCTGAATTCAGACTTACATTCGGGCCAGACTAAATACATATTTCTTAGAGCACATTATGCAGAGATCTCCATGTACTCCCTCTTTAAGGTGTCCAACGTCATTTGTTACTAAGCGCGATCCCAATTATGCCGACCCAGTCTAAAAGCAAGGCATCTGCTTGAGCGCCATAATCTAACAAAACAAATAATTTTCCTTTCATCAATATACAACAGCTTTGTTCATTACTGGGAAACGTTGGGTGGTGAAGTATTGAGTGCTCTGCATTTTACGCTTAAATCAATGTACTGTCTTGCAGTTATGCCACCTAATGTGTTTTTAAGCCATGCGCTACAGAAATCAATGTGGTTCTTATTTGATATTCAGTGTTAAGTTCAGCCTCATAAATTTAGAATTGCACTCTGTTATTTTGATGGTTATGTATTAACCATGTCCTGTAAGTTTTATGATTTTATATTCAGCCGTGCAGTAAATCACGCCAGTTATACACAAGTGGCATGTGGTGGCTTTGCTTTTACTGTCCCTTCTGAAAGGGAAAGTAAAGGATGATTCATGTGACCTATTGGGGAAGAAAAATACAGTATATCAGATAAAATTCAGAAGGTGTATCAGTAATGAAATTAGGCTCCATAAAATTTAACTGAGTCTTTTCTGAGACAAACTGATTTGCAGCAGATAAATGTGTTTGATATACTTCATCTTACCAATATTTTACACTGGAACAGGCACACAACAGTTGATCATTCTCTGGAACACATCTAGCAGGTGCTATGCTATTGTCTAGAAATCAAATGCCACACTGAAAATATTTTTGGAAAAAATGGATAGTGGTATACAGAACAAAAACTAAGCCCTTTCCCAGCAGCTTTTAAAATGTTTTAATAATTGAAAAAGACTTTATTTAAATAATAAAAAAAAAATTAAGAAAAGTTTTTCTTGTACAAGAGGCCAGAAAAACATTGCTCTGCACAACGTGCCTTTTTTTTAAAAAAAAAAAAGTGGACATTTTGTTTTCACATCTATTTGCAATTTAACTCCTCGCCATGGAACAAACCACAGGTTCCCAGACCACGTGGCAATATAAAGATTGTTTGCTCATTTCATTAAATATGGTGAGACAGTGAAATGCCCTTAGTGACAGAGAAGACTGTCACACCAGAGTTACTCTATTGTCTTCCACTTTCTCAGGTGAAATCCTGAAACTAAAATCCTCTTTCATTTTCCAAGAGGTAATAAAGACTGGAAAGGGCATTTAAAATAATGGTGTACCTCACTGTAATTGTTTCTTTTAAAATCACTAAAGTTTAAAAACTGTGTGTTTCTCCTGGCAGCAATTTGAATCACATAAAATAATCTGACAGCATCTACAGTGTATTCCAGGGCAAAAACCAAGAAAGCTTTTCTTTAAAACTAGTGATGTATTTGCTGGGCATTTGCACGGATTTCTATATAATCAGAGCCCAACAGTTCATTGCTATAGCAGAGTATAAACATGTTAATTTATGTCATCCCACTGGGCTGGAGTGCCCTGACTCTGGGGGAGGAGGTGCTCACATCTACCCCCAGTTTCCCTTGTCTAAGTCTCTGAGAGCTAAGTCCTGCGCTTCCTGAATCACAAGTTAGATCTATATCACACTGTAAGCTGGGACTTAGCAGTTCAGAATTAGCCCCGCCACAACAGTAATAAAACCAAAACGTAAGTGAACCATGAAATGTATTAAATGAGGCACTGCCAAACAAGTGCATTTGGCCTTTGCACGACTTCCAACAGGCCAGTGAGCTTGGCTCGTCAGGCCTCACGATCTGAACTTATTTTCATGAGCTGCTTTTGATAACAAACACACAGTGACTGCACAGGTCTAATTTGGGTGAGTTAAGAATCACAAATAAAGGCACTTGTACGTGGCCTTGTTAGAGGAAGGCAATGAGAATTTATTCTATTTCTGCACTGGGATAACTAATACGTATGAGTCTTGATGCAATGAGTTCTTTCCATACAACTTTTATCAACTAGAACTGCAGACATCCAATGGAAGAAGATTTATTACTAAGGCTATTAGGAATTTATTTTGAAGCTAACATGCAGTTTATGCTATGTGTTATTAAAATATGTGATGGCATTTGATTTTTTGTGCTACTTCTAGCAAACTATCCTCATCTGGTGCTGGGAATTAAAACTAAATTCTCCTGGGGTAGGATCTGTCTCCTCTAAAAGATGCATGAGTGCAGAGAGCTCTGGAATACTGGAGGGCCAAAGATCCTTCCTGTCCTTTTGGAACAGTCATCAAAGACCAGCAAGTGCACAGCACACACAGAGAAACAAACCCAACAAGCTTTAAGAAGTACTAAATGACTGATAAGGAAAATAATCACTCTCAAATTAGCTCTTGTACACTGGTACTCCTATTCTTTTACAGTACATTTTTCTACAACACAACAAATGCTGGCAAGCAAAATTAGAAGCTCTTATCTTCCAATATTTACTCTAATCTTGAGTCTCGATTTTCCCTGCACAAAGCACATATAGATTTAGATTCTGACAATGGGAAGTGAGAAATATTTATAGATAAAGAGAAAGAAAAAGGAGAGAGCACTACAAAGGATGTTACATAATAATTACCTCTCCCTAAACGGGAAATATTTTTATTCATCATATCAGTTAAGTTGAAGGAGTTCACTGCCACAGTAATTTATGGAAAGGATTCCCAAGAACTGAAGCAACTTTTAGGTTGATTATAGCCCACAAAACAGCATCATGAGGACTGGGACAATTCTCCTTTGAAGAGAAAAACTAAATTTTAAATTAACAGCTCAGTTCAATATTCAGCTAAAAGTCATTTCATAGAGACTTAGAAAAAAGATGGGGGGGGATGGGGAAGGAGAAGAGAGAGACCATAATACAGAAAAATAACTTTATTAAAAACAGTAACCAACAGGGTCCATTTCTCTTGGACTCTGTCAGCAAAAAAATTTCTGAGCAGGTTTCTCTGACACAACAATAGCCTGTAGTTTAACAACCCAAGGGGAGATATAAACACAGCAGATACATCAAGGATTAAAAGAAAATCTGTGCAGCATTTAGAATGCTTTGATACAAATGGGGGGCGGGGGGGGAAGCCTTGAAAGAAACAAAGCAACAGAGAAACCCTTTCCAAAGCAAAGGCCTTTCTGACTAACCTAACCCTTGGCAAACCAAGAAACCAAACTCTCTAGGGAAGGGTAGGACTAGAACAGATCAACAGAATAACTTGCGTGGAGAAAGGGAATATAGGCCAGAGTCCGTGGAAGAGTCAAGAGAGATGACTCCACACTCCCACTCGGGGTCACCCCTGCCAACAGCAAGGGCCAGCTTCTCAGGAATCATCAGGTGACACAGACTTTGCACCCAAGGACAGATGGGGAAAATGCGATCAAGGAACAACTCTGCTAGAAAAGGAGAGCAGGAAAATGCTCACAATACCTAATTTCACATATTCTCTTATAATTTCCTCTGAAGAAGAAAAGAAAAAACTCCTCTGCTACCACCGAACTCTTCCCCACCCACCTGTGCCTCAGTGTCAGCACCACAGTGCTCAGCAGCCCTGGCTCAGGCTGATATCCTTCACCTACCCCACAATGCCACTTCAACACTTGGGCATTTGTCTACCACGTTCATTTATATATCCGAAGTCATTAAAACTTGCTTCTACTACCCGTAGCAATGCATTATACCCATCTTTTTAATCTCTGCTTCTCACTGGGAGAGCACTGTGCTTTAAAATCTGCAAAGCACTTTTTTCCTCCTGCCTACCATGGGAAAAGATTTCCAGCAGCCATTAGCTACAGCCATTTTCACATCTCATTTTAACAAGCTATAAAAGCAGAACAACATGCCAATTACGTGAAATAAATAAAACGAGTGGGTACAAGATGCCTAAGAAAACCTCTTGCACTGCATATATTTGTTAGAGAGTGTATTAGAGTTTCACTAATGCATTTATAATCCTGCGGAACAGTCTGGCACATCTGCATCTTCAGTACAACAAGAACGGCAGAGATGATAGAATCCTCAGAGAATTTCTATTTGAAATAATTTTAGATCTGTTTTATGTATACCAAGGAAGCTGCCAGTCAATCTGATCTTCAAACACGCTCAACTCCACAGAGGGAACTCTAGTAAACTGCAGACTGTTCACCTAAATGCATTTATTTCAGCAACATGAAAACTAGTAGCTGTATTTGGCTAATAATATGTTGCACATTTGGAACTTCGTTAAATACCTTAATTGTGTAGCAGAGAATAAGGCAGTTAATTTACACAAAAGGACACAGAGGTGAATTCTATGTCTACATCTCTGAACAAAATAAGTAAATTCACTGAACATATGGCTTATTAAATTTAATAGTTCCTTTCCAAGATGATTCTGATTGCCATGTTTTGAAAGATAGGATTTTAAAAAAATTTCTTTTGGATATTTGCCGTTAAGCAGATATGCCATCTGTCTCCCCAGCCGAAAAGCAACTCAAGACTTTGATTACTATTTTCCTAACCAAGATGTAGGGTAATGTATTTCTAGTACACTGATTAACTAGATCTGACATCACATCTTGGACCTGTTTATTATTCTTTTCCAAAGGACTACCCACATACGTGCACAAATGTACTCCATGAAGTGTGATGAGAGAAGCATAAGGAAGCACCATCACCTTTTGCATCACTTTCAAGCACTGTTAGTGACACCGTGTTATTCAAATAGGCATCTTGTATTTTCACTCAAGTTTTAAGGAGACAGATGTCTAAAACATAACAGAACACTCCAAACTGGACTAAAGAATTTCTGTTGTAAAATGCTCACATTAGGGGGGAAAAAAAAATAAAAGAAGAAAGAAAAAGAAAAAAGGAAGCCACTCACAAATTTCATTACAAAAAATCTATCATAAGATGCTGGACTGAGCTGATCACACAAATTCTGTATATCAAGGGGAAAAGTCTAAGTCTGACAGTATGCCAAATTCTTGTAATTTGCATATTTTATACTTCAAATCCTCAGAAGTCCAACTCATTTTTCCTGTCTAGTTGTTTTCTTGGGGAAAATCTTTCTCGCTAGTAGCCTTTAAGCTGACACAAGCAGTAACTCACCTGTGTCTGAACCAAAATGATTCTTTCATTCCCACTGATAAATGTACAGCTTATGCATCTACTTCTTAAGTCACCGGGTATCTCTTTCCAATGCAGGGTGAGGTGGGAGAGCAGCCCAGGAGCAGCAATCAGTGCACTAATGGCCCCTAATCAGTCACAGGGACCAAGGATAACACAGCCACGGCTGCCACAGGAACACCGTAGGCTTGCTCCTGACTCAGAGGGTGATCATCACTGCTCATTTAAATCCCATGAAGCTCCAACAACAGAGCTGAACAAAAATAACCCCTGTGTATAGTGAAAGGCACGGCGAAAATCCACAAGCGGTAGAAAAGCATAAATAAATAAAAAACGGGTTTCATCCCACAAGTCCTATGCATACTATGGAACTGATTTATCGCTACAACGTTCCTCTGCTGTATTAATAACAGTATTAATTACTTTTGAATGATGGCTTGACTCCTAAACTCACACCCCTCAAACAGGGAAAGCTCTGCATGGAGCTGCCCCTTGTGCCCCTGTTCACCATCATGTGGCACGACAGCAGCTCCCTTTTCTGGACACCATGAAGCTTGTAATGATGTAAAATAAATCAGTTTAAAAGTTGCATTTAAGCTATTTTTTTTTTTACTTTATTTTGTCCCGGGACAGCCCAGCCAAAGTAGAGGTTGCTGTGTCCCTAAGGCAGGATGTCTGCCTTCCACCCATCCAGGAGCTCTGGATAACACCTGAACGACTTGCCAACAGCACTCGAACACTTCCTAACATTTTAACTTTGCACAACCAGCAATATCACAGAAGCATTTTGTAACACAGCTCAATTAGATACATAAATAATACATAACCCTACAGGGGCAAAAGGAAGGTTGTGATACAGTCGGACAAATGGGAGGGAGAAGAACGTGTGAGAAGCAAAATCTGACAGGTCAGAACAAGAGCTGTAGAACAGGCAGCAAAGGTGTCCAGAGGAACATGGTCAAAAAGAAGATATGATGGGAGCAAACTCAGGACCGCTAGAGCTGTGCAGGCTTATTCTGGGTTCCATACCTACAGTCATCACATTTGGGTAGCTTTGCCATAAATTCACAATTTCTGTGCAGGCAAATCAGAACTTTCCTTCGTTATTATTGATAAATCATAATGAAGTTACTTTCTTAGTATTTATTAAAATCCTTCCTAAATACCATTAGTATTATTAAATTAAAGCTAAAATGCACTTGCAGAACCACGCTTTTAGTTTCTAAATCTTGCAGAATTCCTTTGAATGTTAATATCTACTAAACTTGATTACAACCTATTGTGCTTACACAAACGCTGTAAGAGCTCACAGAGTTGTGGAATTCAACCTGCCTTCCATGAGTAGGTAAAATAGACCTTGAAAAATTAGATAAACTGCAATGAGCAGTATATATTTAATTACAGTGTATCTTTGTCTGGGGGGACAGGCTTATCTGTGAACCTCATGTTCCAATACACCCTCTCTTTTCCTGCTGCTACCTTTTCTTGCAGCTCATTTGTTAGATCAAGTTTTGCTGTACTTCTATTCTAATGCAAAAATTATTAACTAACCGAATGATAAACGCATTCACAATTGCATTTTAAGCATGAATGAGTCATATACGTGCTCACATATGGAATCTGAAACAGAACTTACCGTAGTGTGAGGTGTTTTGGTCCAGCATCCGCTTTTGGATACGTAAGTTTCACTGCTCTGAAAGTCTGTAGGACTTTTATTAAAAGATTTTTTTTTTCATGGTTATAGAATTGCTGTCAGAAATACACCATTTCAGTCCATAGTGATGTATGTTAGCTGATTACTTTGAGCTCTAAGAATCACTCTGGTTCTTTATCCATTAGAGGACTCACAAGAAGGTGTAACTGTATTGCCCTGCTCGACCCACAGCCCACAGTGCACGGGAGGACCTCAGAGACACCAAAGGCTAATGCCGGGCTTCTGAACAGCCACTGCATTACTCCTGATTATTTTATGCCAGGGCATCCTAATATCTCTGTAAATACAATAAAATACTTGATAAAATAAGGTCTTTGTGATCATATCAGTATTTTTTCTCATCACGCTCACCTGACACAGTTCAGGTCTCTACCAAGTGCACGTGTTACAGTATTGTCTGTTGGTTTAGAACCAATCCCTGACAGTGTCTCTTTAGGTCTGTGTCTACAGTAATTTCAAAGTCACTGTCTTCTTTCTCTTCTCTCTCCTTGTGCAAGTTTGTACATCTTTATAATACCTTCTGATTAATTTATCACATAGTAAAGATTTTAAAAAATCATTATCCTTTTGATCTAAAAATCCTTATATTTCATCTTTAATACGCCCTTTTGAGAGGATCTTTCTGGAGAAGTTGCCACATATGTTCTACTCCTCTGAGACGGAACAGCAAAGCTCAAGAAATACTTCAAATCACATTTAAAAAGGTTTGGAAAGTTTTTGTTTGTTAAAAAAAACCCAACAAACCACATTTCTTTCAAGCTAAGGAAAAAATGAGAGTATATTGCAGTACATATGGCACAAGAAGACCAACAAAAAGGAAATACATGAAACCAATATTTGAAACAGTGTCAAAATTTATCCCCACAGAAGTGATCTGAAGTGTTTTTAACATGCCATTACTTCATGAACTAGACTCAAGAAAGGAGGGGAAAAAGTCAAGGAAAGAAAAATACTGATTTCTTCAGATCATTTTTCTAAGATAATCATTATTTCTGTAAGATGATCTGTTCCTCCATTTGTTTTAAGCCATGCAAAGAATTCACCATACGTAGGAAAAGAGACTAACCTTCACTTTGCACATTAATACTGTAATACTGTGCTTTATAAAGAGTGCTTTTAAGCCATCACATGTCAAACAAAGCTAGGAGATTATCTGGAACCACATTAAAGCTCAAGGCACTATGTTATATTAGGAAAAAAAAAACGTAGGAAGGTGGAATAAATGGTCTTTCAGACAAAAACCAGCCAATGGCATAATATTTATACCAAGACTGAAAATGATGGGGGGGGGGGGAAAGATGGTGGAAAAAAAAAGCCAGTAAAAAAAGAAGAAAACAAAAAACCCCACACCCTTAATATAAAACATCAGAGGACTGACCAAAACCAGAAAAAACATACAGCTGCCTGCTCTACCTCCTTTACATTTCACCAGGTAGAATTATTTATCTTACTGATGCTACTGTGAAGTCCTCAGAATTCTGTCCACATCCTCCCTCTCACGTCCAGCCTTCAAGCTGAAGTGCTGCAGCACTGACTGCCCACAGAGTGTTTTCTCAGGATCTTTAGCAAAACAGCTGGACTGACAATAACACTGAAAACACTGATTATTAATGTCTGCCCACTGTGGTTATAGGTCAGCCTCCTAACATTTATCATTGGTCTCCTATTTATCCTTTTTTTAAAATTAAAAAGAAAATAAACTCATAATTGTAATCACATCAGACTGCCTTCATCTGTCCTGCTATCTAGGGAAGTAAAAAGTAATTAATTAATTAAAAAAAATAAAAAAAAATAGGAGAAATTCAGCTTTAAATTAATAGAAACACTAATTTGAAATGATTAGACTGCATTCTGTCACCTCTGAGAGCTGATACTGTGCTCCATTATGAACTCAGTGTCCTTACTTCTTTGTAAGGACATTTAGTCCACAAATAGAGACTCTACAGGGGGCAGGACAGTGAGTCCTCATTGAAAGAGAGGACAGGCTGGAAGCGTGATCCAATCCCGAAATTTAGGACTAAACTGAATATGGGTACCCATCTTCAGATACTCTTGGGGAAGTCAAATTATAGGTTAAGAAATAAAGTATCTGAAAGAATTAAATCTGGCTAAGTATCACAACAGAAGTGGTCTTGAAGTATGCAGTAATTATCCAGAAAATTAGAACTGGCAAATGAATCTGGATGATTGAGACTCAAGGAGTCTTTGAGCAGCTGCCCAGGGATATATTGACAGGACTGGGCACATAAGGTTTATTATTTCACTATTTAATGCTTAAAATGTAGAGAAGTCTGCAAAAGAAGAGAACTAACTGATTTACATATATTATTAGCTTTTGAAATAACAATAAAATGCACCAAATATTTGTATCCCCTTCACAGACCTTTAACACAAGCATTCAATTCCTAACAAACTTGTGGCACTCACCCACACGTTAGCCCTCCAAGGCCAACAGCTTGGAAGGTTCGCCACAGTAAAAGAAATATTAAAATGAAAACCAGCCTTTATGTACAGATAAAAACAATCGAAAGTTATTCTCTGTATTGCTATAACATGCTTTTGAAAACCAGCACACCCACATGGTTAATAAAGGCATTTTTGATGGCAGTTTACAACTTCATTGCAGTGGTGTGGTGTTTTCTTGGCTGCCCCAAACCTGAAGCCTCCTTGGACTCCTCTTTGCTTTGTGCCTCACGTCCCACTGCTTGTTCTCACCCACTTGTCTTTTCAGGGTGCAGACCACAGCCTTAGCCTTGACCTCATCCTTCCCACCCCACACTTTCTATGCACTGCACTGTAAAAGTGATCAGAAACAACTCTTTAGCACAAGTGTTAGTGATGTCCTGTTTTACCGAGCAACAAGAAGTTTAAATAGAAAAAAAGAAATCTACGAAAGAAAAACTCCTCTCTGTCAAGCAATTATAGCCATTCCCTTGTTTTGTCTTTATTCACACTGTGTAATATAGCTTAAGGCTATAGCATTATGTGGGAGACACAAAAATAGCATACAACTCCTTAAAATAATTGCCCTCTTAAAGAAAACTGGAAAGAGGAGTAACTTCACTGTAATTCATCTCATTTCAAGTTTACTAAATATAAGTGTTCTGTGGAAAACTGATAAACCCATTTATCTGCTACCACTCAAGTAAAAAAAAATAAAAAATAAAAATTCCCCCAGGAATCACGATTACTCATTTCTTACAGCTCAGCATCTGAGGAAACAGAAGCTATATTTTCACTCTTGAACGCTAATTTGATGTTGAGAAAAGTCCCTTAACCATTTGTGTGAAAAAATCCAACTGCTACCTTTCAATATTTCTGAATGACAGTCGTGGCTCTAAGCAAACAAATGATGCTCACATATTGTGCCTTGCCTACAGGCATGTTGCTGCAATTGGATGATATTATGCCTTCTTACAAGATGGTATCTCAGTTTCAATAGGGCAAAACATGCCAAGGAAATTGTAGTTTCCATGGGCGCCTTGAACTTCCAGGCAAATACAATTTCACCAACTCGATGATGATCTTCTCCATGTAAGCAGCACACCACTGAAAAGGCTGAATGACTTGAACAGTCAGCAATTTCTGAGGTATTTATAACAACTTCAAAAGCCATAAAAGTCATCCTCTCCACTGAATAGTTGCTCAGCTGCAAGATCTGACCCAGAGAGATGTTATTTGAAGGCCTTCAATGATACTAGCATGGTTCCTAATAAAATAAAAAACTACCAAAACTACTTCTTCCATCTCAGCCTACAAGAAAACAAGCTTGATAAGTTCATATTTTTATTTCATTTATCTGCATTGCATATTTAGGAGCACAGAGAAAATACCAAAGGATGGAAAGTATAACTATGAGTTTGTATTGCATCTAAATACAGTCTGATATGCTCTGGAAATGTACTGTGATACATTCCAGGAATCAACTACACTTGTTAGAGTCCAGCTTGTGTAAATCTCTCTCTCAGATCCCATTCCCTGACCACAGAGTCATGGAATAGATAGTATGTACAAGCCTAAGGCTCTCACATATGTTAAAATTAGGACAAATGCCTTGAGGAGCCAGCACAGAATATGCCAGCAACTTACTCTGTAGTAGCTTCACCTTCTTCTGTAACTTCATTCACAAATAAAACTGCCTGTTCCTCTGACCCTGGTGTTGTTCTGCCGCACAGCACTAAAGATCTAGAAACTTGTGGAGATTTTCACGGTAAGAAATGAGTTCTTACACAACTCCTGTGTAAAGTGGTGTTAATTCAAAGTATTCATGTACCAAACCCAAGCAGACGACAAGGAAACAGCCCCTTTTTAGGATGTGGTTGTTCCAGCTACTGGTTTTATCTACATTACTCTGCTGCCAGTTGTGAAAATTATTCTCTATAAGGCCACTTTTCTTGCTGTTGCTTTACACAACTAAAAGAAGAGGTACTGTGTAGAAGCAGCACCTCTTCCAAAAGTCAGTGGTTTTAGCAGAAGAATGTGGAAGATCACAGCAATGGCACCCTCTGGTGACAAACAATAACACATAATGAGGTCAATTATTCAGCCTGGAAAAAACATTTAAAGCTACTTCTTCAAGTAAATCTGTTACATGGAAAGGATTCCTACTCCAGGCTGCAAAAGGTAGGGGGTCCGCTTTAAGAACAAGGATAACCAGCCTTCAATAGCAGGTAACTTTAAGAAAAAGACAAGTTTTTCAAAATACTTCCATCTCCCCAGTATCACATCTTTCTTTCATAGGTTTAGTCTAATCTGATGTTCTTTAACCATCAGATAGACAAACTATAAATTGAAAAAAATCGTCCTCTACTTTTATCACAGATAGCATTTCTGTTCACATATAGTCAAGATTTCAACATGGTCTCTGTAGTGCTACCAACAGCTTTTGAGATGTTAAGGAACATTGATGAGAGGTCTGTGAGCCAAAGACTGAACAGGCAAGTGGTTTGAAAGTGGACAAACAGCTGCTCCTAAAAAAATCTCTCATTTGATTCGAGAGGCAGAGCTTCAGCCTTCCTGAAGCACTGCCAATCATCCCCATAGCTTCTTACAGGAAGAATGTCAGAGAGTCAGCAATTTCTAATGTTACAGAAAGACTGAACAAATAGATAAAAGTACTTCCCTTATCAATGCCAAGGAAGGAGACTGTCACAGAATGCATAAAAGCTTAAGTTAAGTACAAAGTTGTCTTTAACCCGTGCGCAACAGAATGAAATTAAAAGCAAAGAAAACAGTTGATTTCCAGGCTGCTCCTGCAGTATCTGACAGAAGCCATCCAATTCTGCCAGGAGCTCCTGCAGAAAGTCAATAGGTAAGACATAAAAATCAGACTTATGAATTAGATTTTCTCTCCTCTGATCTAAGGAACAGAACTTAGGAAGCATCTTTATAATGTACTGCTGAAGAACTAAGTGAAAAGAAGTTTTACAATAAAAGACAGTAACATAATAATAATCTCTCTTGAAACTCATTAGTTATGGGATAATTTAATTTTCAACAAAGTCTGTTTATTCTAATACATACATATTATACCTTTGGCACTAGAAGAGCTAAGGGATCATTTCCTACACATTTTCTAACTGAAGATGAATTCTTTCCTACCTGAGTAGAATGTTACGCTTCAGCATCACGTTAACAATCAATTGAAACACACTGTCTTTAAGAAGCTGACAGATTCCTTGAAAAGAACAGTGTGCAGAGTGTAAACAAAAAGCATATCCCATGAAATATTTAGAAACAGTAATGATACTTAAACAGCCTTACACATGTGACAGTAAGTATATACTGCACTACCAGAGCTGATCAGACTCAGGCTGAGCTTCATAAATGAAGGACAGACTAGAAAAAACAGTACGTACCTTCACCCAATTATGCACTAATCACTGAAGTATGCAAATCTTTGTAATTGGGAAGATTATTAATAGTGGGATATGATACATGAGGAAAGGTGCTAGAAGGCTAAAAAGGTACCTTGACAAATTTCAAGAAAGCTTTTGGTAAAATTTCACAGCATTTTGCAAGGCAAGAGAACATAAATTCACTGTATGGATTCCTGTGATCCGTGCTTCAGTTAACAAGGGAAACGTGAAATACACAGGTTTTTGTTTCATCATCACAAATTTTGTACATGCAAACCTTCCTGGGAAGGTTTTATTGCTCATCAGCCACTCGCAATGCATTTAGTACCAAGCTGGATTGACTTTATCTGATAAACATCTCTGTTACAGAAAAGAATAAAAAGGCATTATTCTAATAATTCTAATTCAGTTACGCTTTGAACAAAGGCACTGCCATTTCCTTACCTGGGTGACCTATATCATCTAAGTTTGCTTTTCTAAAACTAATAATTGACAAACTGAATAATGTCCTGTAATAGAGTTCTCATTAAACATAGTTTTATCATTTCACTCAACTAGATGGAAAGGCTCATCATTAAAACACTAACTGAAAAATCTTGTGGTTATTTTGAGAGGTTTTTTTTTAAAAGAGCTCTCCATGTTGTGACCTTCACGCAATGATGTAGATACAGCTGCAGGCAAAAGCTCTTTCCCTATGAATTCAGGAAAAAGGAAGATCCCAGCTAGCCTCAGCAGTTTATGAACCCAGCTGCTTCATTATTCTCCTGATAGCCTTAATTCACCAGCCCATTTTTCTGTTTTCCTCAGTTTCCTGGCTAAATAGTGGACTTAATTTCCTAGGTCTCAATTCCTGGTTGTCTTGGTTTGTGCAATTATGTGGAGGGCATTCACTTAATCGAAAAAAAACACCATGAAGAGAGAGACTGGGAAACAGGATACAGCTTCAGCCAGGCCCTCGGAGGGGATATGGACTAAAAGCTTGAGGATGCTCTGCCAGAACGTGACCCTGGTCCGAAATCACTGACACCTCAGGGGCAATGAAAAATTGCACAGACACTGAAACCCTGACTGAAATGAATGGGCAAGAACACTATGGCCACTCAAGGTGTAAGACCTCTCCTCACCCTTCATAAGAGGCTGTTTTGTTTGCAGTGTTTTGGTTTTGGGTTTGTTTAGTTGGGGTTTTTCTTAACATTTCACCCTTTTCTTCTATATTCAGGAGGGCTAGATACACGTGTATGTCCAGGAGGATGAAACCCAAGATCCTGATGTACATCTCTCAGGTCAACACTGAACTGAGCGGAAGATCTAAGGGCTGCCAAATTACTGAATGCCACCTAAAAGTAACTGAAGGTAAAGATGGCTTTTTTTTTTTACCCTTTTAGGCCACCTAAGCAGACCTGTCGCCCTTGTCACTTTTCCAGCCTTAGTCTCCAGAATAGCATCAAACACTGTGTTCCAGATAGTACTGATTTCTTTCAACATACCAGTGTCTGCAGCACTACTTCACCACATCATCCTTCCAACCTACCCTTCAGTGTTCCTGGGTTTTACTAAAATTGTAACAAATTTTTAAGCTCTTAAATACTGTCATTCCATATTCCTGTCTTCCATGAGGCTTTAAAGTTTACCAGTACTACATATCTATTTTTTGTCCTTAACCCCATCACCTAGCCTCCCTCTACACTGAATGCATAAACCATTTACCTGGACAAAATTGAGCTGATGTGTAGTTAAGTCTTTAAAAGTCATCCCTGCTAGTCAATTCCCTCATTAGGAAACCACTTCCTATCAGAAGTGCCCTCAGGTTTTGAGAGCACATCAAAATTGGATCCACTTAAGCAACCGAGCTTTGATACTGTGCTTAATGACTTTCTAAATTTGTCATTTACAAAAGTACTTTACAAGCCTTCCTAAAGCAGAGATGAAGCTGCCCATGCAGGAGCAAAAACCTCCCCAGCTCTCCTCCTTCAGGAGTCTCGGTGACGTGTGACGTACACGGTGCCATTTTCTGAGTATCTGACATTTCATTTCAATCTCACCACTTCCTCAGGACCATCTGGCCACTTTCTCAGCTATGAACAGATCGTACAACTGTGGCAGCTCTTCCCCTCTTCTCTTTCAGATCTGTCCCTCCTGTCATTTCCAAGCTACCTGGGTCGCTCCGGGAGAGAAACAGGCACAACGTTCCCAGGCAGCAGCACAGGCTGAAATCAGCACTTCACTGTGACATGCACAGTGATCCTACGTGTTCCCTGCTGCTTCTTGTACACAAAACATTGATATTCTATCTCAAAATTCTAAGGGCATATTGTATATTTCCCCCCACTACACACATCTGCTCCAGCTGTATCACCGTTAGTCTAAACATCCTGTATTTCCTATTGGTGAAAGTGAATATTTCTTAGTGGCAAACTTTAGGAAGCAAGCTTAATCTGCCACTTTTTTAACCCAAACGGAATTCTGGGACCAGGAACATTAAAACCAACTTTCAAAGTGGTCTTGCCACTCAGAGACATTCGCATGCATATGACAAACCCAAAATATTCCCAAGAGTAGAATCACAGTTTCACCATAATCTTTCCTGCAAATTATGAAGTGTGAAATAGAAAGCTGGGGAAAAAAAAAAATTAAAGTAATAAAATATTGAGAACAACATGTCAAAATTACAACAGTAAAAATAAGAAAATGAACTCCTGGGCTGTCATCTGTCTGGTGCCTTTTTGTAAACTCCTCTGATGCAAAAATATCACTTCTATTGAAAGTCTGTTATTCAACATCCCAAGAAAAGGCCAGATTATACTGCTCATATAATTGAAGGAATGATGAAATGTGAGGTCAGTTTAAATTATGAAGTAGTTTTTTTAAGATTCATTTGAGAAATTAGTGTATGAAATGACCATTGAAAACTCCATAGCAAGGAAAAAACAGAGAGAATATAATTTCCCTAATTTTTTGTAAGATTCAATCAGAAGTACAACACATAAATATGAGTTTTTCATATTCTATCTCATACTTTTTCCAACTTAATTTTTTTTATTCATGGCACTCTTTCATTCAATAATAAGTGATATGCACACAAGGTATTGCCTGTTATTCAAACTTTTAATCACTACAATAAAAAACATCACCAATGTGGTGTTTTCCAATGTGGAAAAACAACAGAATTCATTGTCACCAATAGGTCTAGAATAGAAAATATTGATGGATATGGAACCTGAAAATATTGGTGCAGCTTCCTACAACACCTTTCTACATGACTTGAACCATCAGACCTGATGCTGGAGTCAGGCTGGCTCCAGTGGAGTGTGGAAAAGCTCCTCCAGGAAGAAAAGGAGGTGAAGTGAAGAAAGGGAAAGCGCACGGAACTACTGGATTCAGGGTCAGCACTCTCCAGGTTCATTCCAATAACGCATTGCTTTCCCACCCGTCCCGAGGTGCAGCTGGGTATCGACACAGGAATGTTTGCTTCTCTTAGCTTTTATCTACAAAGAGCTGCCAAACCCACAGTGTTGTGTTGTGGATTTCTTAAAAACGTGCACGGATTTCCACAGTGATTCCACAACCTTGAACTCTCCCTTGTTTTGCTGAACTTTGGGATTGCTTTATTCCTCCTCATTCATTTTTGTCTTGCCGCTCAGTTCAGAATCACTACTATTAAGATAAAAGTAGTCCTTGATCACCTTTTTTTTGGTCTGACACTATTTTAATAATATGGTTTCAGTCCTGGAAATTCTTCTCCTCCTTCCCCAAGACACTCTTTTTTCTTCCCTTTTCTGACACTCAGATGTAAAACAGAAACATCTAAAGTGTTTGATATTATAATATCAATGCAGAAATCTCATGATAAACATTTTATTTTCTGTCACATTCTACCAGTCATATTATCTATATGTTATACACAGTATTATTAATACAAAAAATGTCAAGGTGAAAACCTTCTCAAAAAAACCCCCAGAAAGTCACAACACCATTCCAGATGTTTTCTCTTTCACAACAGGAGAATGAACACAGTCCAGACTCCCATCAAAAGCCCTCCTCCTGGATTCGCTTTGAGCCTACTAGTTCATTTTAGCCCTCTGAAATATTACCAAGACCTGCTCTGAGTTGACATGTTACTTTTCCTTTCTCCTTTCCTCTATGCAGGATTATGTTTTCTCTTCTCTATTATCGGTCTATTCAGCTTTTCACTCCCATCTGCCTAATGTCAGTTGAATTTAATCGCCTCCCTAATAACCTGGAACTGGTCATTCAGTAATAGTGAAGCCAGGAAAAGAGGAGACTGCAGATCTGCTGCAAAAGGATTCTGTGCATAAATGCTCCTTTAATTATGATCAGTCTGTTTTCATGGATTTTTAAATTGAAATTTACCTTAATTTACCATGTTTTATATTCTTGAGAAGAACATAATTTTCAACTCGAAAAAAAAAAGGAAGACCTCTTCTCTCTTTTAAAAAAGACAGGGGAAAAAAAGCACTGGAAGCCTGGAAGAGTACCTGCTTCAATGTCACTCCCTAAACATAACCAGCACCTAAGCTTTACTCTGGAAATAGAAATACTGGAGGCTTAGGAAAGAACATGACAACTGATGAAAAAGCTACTTTTTGAAAGTTTTCCAGAATGGTTTGGAATAAACAGTTACAGGATTCAATAAAAGAAAAAAATAAGTATTCAGGAACTGTGGTGTATCCCCTATACTCCATAGCTGTGGGTCCCCACAGGTAATTAATTCTCTTTACAAAACTGGCACGTGATATGAGAAGCGTCCTGTATTTCTAACTGACTTTTTATATTCGTGTGAAAAAAAAAAAGAGTATTTTACTTAAATAAACCCAATACATCATGTTGAATACCAATTTGGTGACAGATTTGTGTTACCTATTCACATTGACTTGTCTAAAGAGCTTGAGATGACCAGATCACGACAGTAGGAAAAGCTGTGAGAAATGATAAGAATTTAGAGCTTAATCAGACTTCTGAAAATAAAAGTGTTGTTTTTCAAATGTCAATAAGGTGTTTTGTTAGGAAGAATTTCAGTGTATCAAGTAAAACATGGAATTTAATGAGTTTCCATTATTTCAATTTATCTATAAACATTTCAGACCTGCTAATATTTCAAGGTTCACAGCATTCTAGTTTATGATAAAATTAAATCATACTAAATCTACAAGTGCAGAAAATGGTCACAAGCTTTGTGAATGGATTTGAATGGGAACAAAATCATATTGCCAGTGCAATTTTTAGAAATTAGGCCTCCTCTGTGCTACTTGGAGATGTGCTAAAAATGACAAAATAGATTTAATAACACACAAAAAAAGTGTTGGTCGTTTTGTTTGAGTTTTTTTAAATGCAGTGGTAGGAATTGTGATAGGATCTCAATTGTAAAAAAAAATAAAAATCATCTTTTGGAGTTGAACTACTGTTTCATAACACAACACTTGAACTGTATCAGGGAAAGAGCTTTAATAGTACTTTAAATAAAGTCAGAGGTCTATGCATCATGAGTTCCCTCTAATATTGCTGGGGATAAATTGGTAAAGTCTCATTCTAAGCAATGCCTCGTTTTATGCTGGTATCCTGCAAATCTGAAACCATATCAGAGTGCAAATTTCTCTTGAAATATAGATTCTTGTTACTTCCTCTCCAGACAAACACCTAGCAGGTTATTGATCTGCTTCTGAAGGACACAGTGTTTATTATGTAGGAAAACACTGCTGGGCACAAGCGTGAGAAATTAATGATGGTTTTGTGAGTGTCCACACTGTGGTGCTGAGCCAGTGGGGCAACTGTCAATCTATATGATAATGCATCCCAAAACTTCATAAAATCAGTGATGTGAAGAAGCATTGATTTTTGAGCTAACCAGGATACGTGAGAGAGTAAGGCTAAAAAGTTTCCTGAAGTTAACACCTCTGTGTATATAACAGTTGCTTCAGACTTGTGTGATGGTTTTTATCAAACAACCAAACATACAGAAACCTTGCCAAGTAAAAACCAATTCCACAGACTGGCTTGTTTCTTGCTTGCTACTTGATTATGTTCTTCTTTCTCCTATTAACATCACTGCTAGAAAAATCACCTATTCAAAAATGGAGTCACTGCACTACATTTCTAATTACTTAATAATTCACTTATCATAAGGATGAAATTGAAAAACAAGGAAACAGACTCATTCTTTTATCAATGTCTGCAACAATATGTATAAAAGTAGGTCCTGACAAAAGGGTCCTCAGACAAAAGGGGTGTGAGCCCACTGCTGCCACTGAAATGGAGACAACCACCTCCAGAGAAGTGAATTTCTGCTACAGAATTGAAACCCAATCATTCCATAATGCCAGAATTCTATTAGTCAGGATTTCTATTTGAAATTACGCTCAGTAGCCTTACCAAAAGTGGACTAAAAAAATCAATGGAACTTGTCATATTTTCTATGAACGGTACTATTAAAAAGAAAAAGGGGAAAAAAATCAAATAAGCAGTCACTTATTCCTATTAAAACAGGGGCTTCCTTGTACGAACCATTATTAGTAAATGCACATTCCCTCCTTGGTTTTGATGAAGAAAAGTATCCTGCTGTGCCTATGGAGAGGAGACAGTATTTGAAGATTCAATTTAAATCAACAACAACAACAAAAAAAAGACCGCTGTTACAAACAAAAATCAATGGCACTTTCTGAACTTCTTCCTATCAATATATAGACTGTAATTTGGTTTTTCCTTGTTTGCTTTGACAAGAAGTGGCTTGTTTTTTTAGTGCCTGGCACACCAGCTTTGTTGAAACCCAGACAACTGTCAGTAAGTACAGGGAGGAGCCCAAAATAAACACCTACAAAAATCCTCTCCTGAGAGGCACCCAGAATGTATCAAACTGAATTTTATCACAAGTAATATGCTTAGCAGAGAGCTGCTTTTCATGAGCTGGTGTCAGCTGCTGGAACAGTTGCTCTGAGGGTGTGACGTTAGGGAGGTTCCTCTTACACCTCCTCAGAAAGACAAGTATCAAAACCTTTCGTTTCTATTTTAACTAAGCTGAGTTTGCACCTTCATCGCTCTACAGGATAGAAGGCAAATTCATGCAAATCCATTTTTACTATTTTCCCTCTTTAGTTCTTGAAATATATGTAAGTGCAGAAAATAGCCCAGCTAAAAACTTTAAGGTGATACATATGAAGAACCCGAATCAGGTCACTGAGAACCTACCACTGCCGAGCTGTTTTGTCTCAGGTGAGTGGTGCACTGCCAAAAGTTCATTTCTGTGACCTTAATAAACCACACCAAACAGAAGTGTTCTGTCCCAACCTGATCTATAGGTTTGCTTTCTAAAGACCCCCAATACAAAAAAAAAATCACATATGAGAAACTACTTCTCTTAAGAAATTTCTTTCTGCTTCTCATCGTTAAGTTTAAATTTAATATACTCTGAGCACAAATCTCTGTGAAAGATCACGGTGTGAAAAGTGAATTCTAAGATCAAACATGATTTATATCATATGGTGCATCTGTAAGTTTCCTGATACTGATGGTAAAAAAAGAAGAAAAAAAAATGTTAAAAAGCAGCTTTAGTCAAACTGAGAAAGTGAAAACACCACCTTTAAAAGAAGACTTGAGTATTTTTAAGTATGATCACGTTCTCACACGTGTACATTAGGAATATATTTTAGAACCAGGCCTACCGTTCTCCTCGTCTGACTTGTTCTCATTGTCGGAGTCGGTGAGCGTCAGAGCTGAGTTTTCACGACTTGACAGACCAGAACTGCGCCTGGATTTGATCCCTCTTCCCCACAGCCTGATGGCATGCTCCGGAGACATCCCCCCCTCTGTGTCCGAGTCGGCATCGGAGCCTGTGCTCAAGGAATAGCCTTGGTGGAGTATTCCTATGTCTGAGCAGTAGCCACTGCGATGGGGAGAGGGCTCACAAATCCCTAGTTCCGCAAGGGTGAAGTTTGTTCCTAGAAGGACAATTAAAAAAAAAAAAATCATTAATTTAAAACCTAGGAGATTTATTTTAAGCTTTAAAATAACAGAGCTTTTTAATTTCACTTAATTATGCTGTATGCCATTCACTTAAGAGTTGGACTCGATGATCCTTGTGGGTCCCTTCCAACTCAGAATATTCTATGAAATCTGTGGTCTAGCAAAACTTAACCTCAAACACAGTAAATGCAGCTAAAATGGACAAATATACAAATATATGTAACAAAGGCAGGAAAGGTCTCTAAATTTTAAGTTCCTATTTTTTTGGCCCCAAATAACTAATCACTGAGGTGTGTGATTAACGTAAACCTCGCCACAAGTGTTAATGAGATGACCTCCTTTGCTATGTATCTAACCTTGCATTTGTAGGAGCAGAGCATGAGCTTTGAAGCTGTGCATTTGATTACTAGAAAAGAGGATTTTTTTTCTCTGTGAAGCTCATTTTCTCATACACAAGCCTTCCACAGACACAGTGAAAAAAACACAACCCCCTGAACGTGAAACCTTGCCACCAGCTTGGCACTTTTACATTTGGTGCAATTGGTAATTTAATACCTGCTGTAGAAATCGAGATAGACCTGATAAGCATTGTAACTCTTTTCTACCTTTTTCCACCATATTCAAGAAGAAATTGTGCATCAGTACCAAAATCAGGAGGTCACCGGGTTTAAAGGCAAAACTTTCAGAAACAATGTCAGAACATGTGACCTTTAGCAGTTAATAACGACTCAGTGGACGAAGTCTCATACATTTTTAAAGCACATGGAGTCCCCCCTGGGTTCTCAGAAAGCACAGACTTGATGGCTGATTTCTGCTTATGTATTTGTTTCCTACAGTAATGAACAGGGCAGTAAAAAAATAGAGGGATATATTCACTGGTCTCTAAGGCTTTCAAAGGTTTTGAAAAGCAAAGTAATTTGAGCTTCATTACATTGGGCTAAAACCAGAACTGAAGTTGCTGGCAGTAAGACTGCCAATTATTTAATTAATTTCTTAATTCACAGAGAAACCAGATCTGTGCTCTGTGTTTCTAAAACAGAAGTTTTATTTTGTACAAAATCAGTTTATGTTTTCCCCTCTTCCTCTACATATTTGTCAGAATAAAGCTCTACAATGGAAGTTCATAGACTAAATAAAACACGCAATTAAGTGTCTTCTATTAATAAAGAAGTTAACTAGATTTTTTTTTTAAGTATTACAACTTCTCTCAGATTAGCCAGGAGTTTTAAATCTATCTGGTTCATCTGGCCAGCAGAGAGTGGCCAAACCCCAGGTAAAAAATTACCATCAGGTGGATGCTTCTCAAGAAAGGAACCATTTAGTGGCAATGGTTAAAAAGAATATAAAAAGACTAACATTAAAATAGTCAGCTCGCTCTCATCAACACCAAATTGGCCTGAACCCTCCTAGTTAGGAGCATATTTTACCTGCCTTCTAATATTTAATGTAGTAATCAGAAATTTAGTGGTTTAGTCAAAAGCTAGGAACTCAACAGTCATAAAACCGAGCATCTTAAGGGCACTTCAGTCTAGAGAATTTCTCCCTTCTTTTTTTAATAAGTGAAGAGCTCTAGCATGACGAATGAAACAAAGTTACTTTTTTTTAAAGAAAATGTAAATTTTAATCACGTGCAATTTCAGCAGGAGACATTTAACAAAACCAGTTTGATTGATTATAGTTTTGGTTTAGTCCTATTATCAAACTAACCTTAAACTATTAATAAAGAGGTAAAAATCAAACCAAAATAAATATAAAAATATGGAGTGATCTGGAGCTTGGTAGCTCCACGCTTTCTGACTTACACAGGTAGAGCACATGTTGACATTACACATATGTTAAAATTACTAAACTCGTCATGAAAATGAAGATTTTCAAGTTTTCTTGTTTGCTGGTGGCATAAATGTCTACAAATACACACAAATTATAAATATATTAGCTTAATTAAGCTGTTTTACATCCACGGTAAAACATTTTAATGATATTCTGTGGGTTTTAACAGCCCTTACAATCCCATCTGATTTCCCTCTGATTAGCATCCTGTCTTGACGTCAGAATGTGACAGCAACATCCGATGCAAAAAGCATCCTCAGAGCAATTCTTGCTTTATTTGTCTGAGGAAAATGGTAAAGGCACTGAAAGTGAAATATACTATTCACAGAAAGCATTCACCCATTTGAGTTTTATTACCTGGGAATTCGGCATCTTCCAGTAATGGACCACATTTAAAAAATTTGAGAGGTGGATCACATCAGCTCAAGAACACAAATGGAATCAGCCCCTGCGCCTCTGGGAAAGGATTTTCTATGCTGCTTCTCAGAAATCTCTTTACAGTCTTACAACAGAAAAATCTGAACCATCCTGATGGTAGACATGAAATATTCTAGAGATTTCCCCTCTAGTAATGTCATGTTCTCTGGTAGATTCTAATTATTTAATAATTTTTGGCATTTTTTTCCACAAAATATTATTTGAGACTGTTCTGTAAGACAGCTTACAGTGGAAGAATAATTTGGCCTTGGATACCCACAAATGACAATTTTTTTTCACATCTGCATATATACACATTTTATATACACATACATATATAAAAGCAGTTGTCAGATATATATTTTATATCTACATATGCAAAAACGTATCTATATATATAATAATTCCTGATATCTTCAGAGCCCTTTATTTACTGTAAAATATGAGGGAAAGGAGATAGAAATACTGCAGTTATATTGTCTAGACCTTTTCTTGATCTGGACCACGTTCTCCTACATCCCTTGTTTCCCTAAAGTGAAACTGCCCACATCTCCTGAGTAACATATGAACTGCTGTCACTAATCTATTATTCTCTCATTTGCTCAGCCATTATTGCACATTAAGGTATTAATGGCATCAATGGACCACCCCTGTAAATTCACACAGAGGGTAAATACAACCTGAATGCACAGAAATAATTTATCCCATAGTTCACAGCAGAAAGAACCCTACTATTACTTTGCAGATGAAGTATAGTCTCACAAATGATGAAAAAATACCTAAGTCATATTTCATATCCACTCCCCCTGCCAGAATACTCCATATGGGATCCCAATGACAGAAAGTTCATCAAGAACAACACAGCCTTCCTTCCCTCTCTGCCAGTACAAACTACTCTGAGCTGGAGGGAGGAAACACAGACCCAGCCTGGCCTGAGGTTTAAGATTTAGTGTATCCTTCAAGAAGTCTCTTCCTTACAGCTCTAAGTGATTAGGAGCTCAAACAAAGAACATCAGATCCTTGTTGGTGGAAAAGAAAGAAACTTATGTCTCTTGAAGAACACACCACAAAAGATAAAGTCACGAGGTTTTTCATATGCAACGGAGCTTGGCAACCTCCATCCCCAGTCCCTTCATCCCCACCTGCAGAAATCACCAGACCATTTCCATTAAACAAAAGCGGCTGCTCCCTTAAGGTGTGTGTAATCTCTCACACAAAAATAGACCAGCAGTACACTTTAGAAGTGTAATATAATGTTATGTACTTGATCATCATTGCCCATAATCTACATGCTGTGAATAGTCTCTCAATAGAATAGATGTTTTCCTTTTAATTAACAAATTACTTGTATTATCTCTTTAGCGTGGTTCCTTTGACAGAAATTTACTATTTCAGTTATTTAGTGTACAAACACTTACTAAAAGTGTGTTGACTTCAACGATGCACTATTGTAGTCATTATCTCCGCCGAGCCTGGAAAGCATCCCCATATAAACAAAGGTTACTTTCACCCAACCTCTGGGCAGAGGTCTCATTTGGGTAATTAAAACTGCATGAATTGCCCTTCTGAAGGTGAATCTAATCCAGCTGTGATCACTACAAGATGCCTCAGAGGAAGATCCTGAAACCAGTACTGCACAGGTATGATGGATTTGCCTTCAACATGACGTGAAGTTCACAACTGGACTATAGTCGAAAATCAAAAGGATAACTATCACTTACAGTCTTTGCTACCATAAGTAGTACTAATACCAAGAATCCATCTATTTAAGACATTCCATCCTTTCTCCAGTTCTTGTTTAGAGCTATAATGATTTTGCTGGCACGAGTACCACAGTTTAGCTCCAATCTGTGGTATATGAAGAGGTCTCTCTTTTCAACAAACTATGATGCACACTCAATTCTTCATGAATTCAGTCATTACAAAGGCAGAACAAATAATGACAATCTCATTTTTTAACCACTTAGCATACACATTTTTAACATTGACATTTTTTCTCATCTTTCTTACCCGATAAACAACTGCCATCTCTTCAATCATCCCTTGTATTTCAACCATTTCAATACTATTCTTTTCCCACTGTTAAAGATCTAGTTCTACAAAAGGTTTTGTTTTGTTGTTTTTTTTTTAATTCTACCCCATCAGATATTCCAAACTGAGACTCCAAACCCATGCTGACAGATACACTACTCTCTTTCCTGTATTTCTGAAGCTTTTCCACTATTGTATTTACAATTAAAAAAAAAAAAGTAAGACTTCTTTTTTATAAATATCCCCCTCCCTCCTTGATACATCACTATAAAACATACTGCATCTTTCTGATAGTTTAAATATACTTTAAATATACTTGAATCAGAAGTGTCTTTTCTGTGCAACATACAGGAATTTTAACCACAGCATCACAAATGAATAGAATACCCTTTGTGGCAAATTCATTAGCATGAAGCATGCCTGGAAAATTCTCTCTCGTATCATCATTGATATTACAATGACTGCAATATCCCACTTCTGAAGAAACCACAAATTCAAAAAGAACAGCACAAGAAAAAAAAAAAATCCTTTTTCACTGTGAATCCTCCAAGAAGAGAAAACATCCTATGATTTGGGACGTCAGGAGATGAAGAGGAGACACTGCCAGTCTAGTCAGGAGACTCCCTAGCCTCCAGCAGCTTTACAAGTAGCTTTTCCTCCCCCTTGTAATATCCAAAGAAGTTATAACCAACTTTTTACCCGGACTCTCCAAACATTCCTAACTCTCTATCCATTTTTCCCTAAATAATAAATAATCTCCCTTTGGTAGCTTAAGGAAGGGGCAGTGTAAGCTCCTGTGGAACAAACTCTGCCCTGATCAAACACTCCAAGTACCAGAGAACAGATTCCTTAGAACACAGCAAATAACAATAATGACCAGTCTATCCCTTGTTCTAGGTTCTAAAATTGATAGCTGGGGGTTGAAAGCAGCAGGGCCTCCTACACACTTCTGTTACTGCCTCCTAAGAAGATTCACAGATGGCATGTTTTCATTTAAGATCATTAAATTCCAGGTATTGCTACTCAGGAAAGCGAAACATTTTATACCCAAATTAATGTGAACTTTAACCACTCAAAGATGCTAAATCTTACTTTCAGAGAGCGCATTTGTGACAAAGGCATCAGGAAATGCTTTACAGATGTTACTGAGAAGCGTGAGAACAGCACAGAGGTCCCGACGCCCATCTCTGCCTGTCCCCCACCCTGCACACGTGGACATACAGACACACCCCGCTCCAGGTGTGCCTTCCACTGTGTAGAATACACAAGTACACAGTGAAATTTTGTTACAAATACTAAAACAGTTTGTGCAGTCAACAATTTTTAAAATTCAACAGAAACAGTGGTTTTCTAAAAAGTCAAACTCTGGCTGCCTTGGCCCCCCTTCTGCAGTGAACTGAGCAGAAGCAGCAAAGAGAAATCTTTGTGCACATTGCAACACATGGTTTGAATGTAAAATTCATTTCCTAGCTGCTCTCATCAACGGCAGAATCCCTTTTAATTGTCTTTTCTGTAATCTGCCTTGCTTCTTTTTGACTTGGAGGCGCCTCTGCTGCGCTGGTTTTGGCTAGGATAGAGTTAATTTTCTTCACATTTGCTAGTTTTGGATTTGTGCTGGAAAACTGCTGGTAACTCAAGAGAGGTTGCAGCTATTGTTGAGTAGTTCTCATACAGAGTCAAGATCTTTTCTGCTCCTCACCTCACCAACTAGATCCCTGGCATCACCTTATGGTAATAAACTTATTTTTGATGATATGCTGCTTTAGGGAAAATCATGCATTTATTGTTTTCTCCTCAAATGCTGATGTTGATTAAAAACAAAATCGGATTGGGCCGACAAGAGGACAGAGCTAGCTGTAAAGAATGACTATTATTTATTATCTACCCCACACACCTCAGGGTAGAATGTAATTCTTCAGGCTAACGCTTCACTTTCTTGGCCTATCTTTGATTTACTGAAAGTTTTCCAACTTTTCCCACCTCTGAGGAATGGTAAAAGGAGCGCAGATTCATTTATTACAGAGGGATGTGTTATTCCTACAGACCAGTCCATTCTGACACCCGAAGGAGACAGAAGTATGCAATTCTGTCAGCAATTGCTCTGCTCTCCTCTGCTGCTTCACCCTCCTGTGCTGTCCCTGGGTGCACTTCTCCTCCTCCTGCTTGCTGATTAAGTGCCAGCAGAAAGCACATTCCAGGCTGAGCCTCCCCTATTATTCCCTGTGCCAGAGCTCCACAGTTCAGGGAGCGGAGTGATGGGAAAGCCCTGCTCAGACCTGACCCCGCAGGCCTGGGCACACCTGCAAACTTCCAGCACTTCTGCATCACACTCCAGTGACTCCGTCGTATTTCAGCAGAGGTGCACAGACAGAGAGCAGGGAAAGATTTCCAAACTGGGCATCTCTGATTCAAAAAATGGAGATGTTCAGTTCAATCAACACAACAGTCACGTGATGGTTTCACCTCAGGCAAAATGAGGGATTTTCTCTTGCATCCATCTCAGAACCACTCAGATACTCCTTGTCCAGTTTCCAAACCAACCAACCCCGAGGGACATGGCAAATTTCAAACTAAATAGTTTGATCTATCCAGCTTTTGAGCTGTTATTTTAAGAAATGTGTGCAAACTCAAGTATACATAACACAATAACATTCAAATAAGATTAGACCATGGTCCTGCAGAATTTAAAAATCACAGTTTCCAGCATTGAAAAGATGTCATTTGCATTCTAGTCTAGCTCACAAAGATGATTTTGCCTGTTGTAAAATCCTTTTAGTTATGTCAGAAAAGGACAGTGAGTTCTCCTTGGTCTCCAGAAAAACAAATCCTTAGTCGACTATATATATATATATATAAAAAAATACAGATATAAGTCCTTTTTGGATAAAATTGCTGTAACATCTCCTAATCTTACTGATACACTAAAATGAGTTCAATTATTAAGAACAATTTCTATGAAAATCTGCAGAAAACAACCAGGGGATAAATAAGCTGTTGATAATTTGCTAAATTAATGAAAAGCTTTTTCTTATGTTTATACTCTTAAATCAAGATTTGAAAAGTGGTGAAAAATGTTCATGACTTGATAAATATACTGGGCTCTCAAGAAGCAGCAGAAGTCACAGGTAATAAGGTTTCATACTTCCATAACTGTTTAATTGGGAACTCTTGAAAAACCTGAATCAGCTGTCATCACAGACAAAACCTTAATTGTTTCTTTATCCCTTGTTTCACAAGCTAGGAACATGGATATTCTATATTTTATGAAGGTCCCCAGGCACACAGAAAGATTTCTGAGCACCAGAAGCTGTCAGCTGTGTAGTCACAAGGTGCTTCTTCACTGTAAATACCATTCACTCAGAAATAACGCTAATATAAATTGTAACCTGCACGGTAGAATACAAGAAGTTTAAACCATTATTTGGCTCAGAACTTGTATTTATATTCTGAATGACATTGATTGTAGCAGGTTTTAGAACACGTTTTAGAAATGCCAGCCTTTAACTCCGCATTTCTAATCCTACTGGAGGAACATCAGTAGACCAACAGGAATGACTTCAAGGACTGATAAAGGAATTCACCTAAAATAGAAAGAAGAGATTCCCCCCCAAAATTAAAACAATTTAAACAGAGCAATACATGAAGTAAAAAAGCATGTTAAAAAAATCCACATAAACTTCAGGCCACACTTAGAGAATAATGAAATTACAACTATTTGAGCACTATAATTTTTGAGTTAATATGTATTTTATAATCAGATATCAATGAAAACAGATGAAACTCTTTGAGATGATGAAACTGAGACAGTTTGCCTACTAGAAAATAGACATAAACAGATTTTCTTTCATTTATCATTTGTTTTCATTTTATGACGAGATCAGGAAACATCTGTATTTATTTAACTGAACTATAAATTGCTTTCCATTTTTAATCCTAGTAAAATAATGAGTTATTTTCAAGGTCCGGTCAGTTGTGGTACTATAAATGGATTAGTTAGCACCTATTCAGATACTGTTGGTCCTGAGCTTTGGTACAAATGAAATATACACCCTTACTACAAAATTTCTTACATCTCCCAATGCCTGTAATTTGTATAATGCCTGTACAATCCCAAGCACAGACAGGGATACCCCAATTCCATTGCTGGGACTGACTGGTCTGCAGAACTATGGAAGGAAGAAATGTGACCTCCTCCCACGCACCTCTTCTCTTTCCCTGCACTGGCATTTTCCACACACTCAAAACATGCTGCTATTCTGATTTGCTGATCACTGTACACCCCAGTGCAACATCATCCTTTGAGCCTGTTGCACTGGGACTATGGTGCTGGCAGGCACAGCTCTCCTTGGTTAATGCAAAGTGTTCCTCTATCTTATCTACGCTCCCCTTTCTTCCAGTGGTTTAGCATTTCAGTACCTGTGTTTTAATTTAAATTACTTTTCCCTTCTTCTTCAATGAACAGAAGCAAAGATTTGTGGTATGTGCCAATAAATAGCTTACAGACTCTGCTTATTCTAACTTTCTTCTGTTTGAAACTACATCTTTGTTTCATAAAACTCCATTTTAACAACAGGGCAGTTGTTGCACTTCTGTTGTCTTTTCCATTTTTGTCTAAAATTTGAAGGACTGCCAGCCCTGACTTCATTGGTTAATACCAGAAGGGAGATTCAAGTCCACCAAGTTAAGCTCATACCATCACTTTAGCACTGAGTTTAACAGCTGGCAAGTGTGTGATCCTCTGAAGAGGAATTATCAAGATACCTCAATTAGAACTACGATGTGGTCAAATAGTTTTTTTATGTGGGGGAAAATGTTGACCCTGATTTTCAAACATTGATTTTAAAAAGAATGATCTTCCCCCACGAGGTCAAATATTCTGCACAAGTACCAGTTGTAATAATAATAATTAATAAATAAATAAATAATAAAAAAAATTTGGTGTCCTTCTCTACTGCTTAGTTCTGCATTAAAGATTTACTGCCTAAACCCAAAATCTTTGTGAGGTATTATTATTAGGAGATATCACATTAAATATTACAAAGAGAGCCAGACCAAAAGTTGGTTGGTTTGAAAGAGAGTTACTGTGCAGGCTGTGTTATCTGAGTATTTTTAACACACACGTCATCTCACTTGCTAAGTGCCTTTACTTGCTTCATAAGTGCCTTGTAGATCAGGTGAAATGATAAATTCACATCTCACTGATAAAGGTCAAGTATGCCTAATATGATTATATTATTATTTTTATTTATCATCATCATTATTATTATTTTTTACTTTGCAGCCGTCAATTATAGAAGTCTTTGGGTTTAACAAGCAGAGGATTAGATTGGATTAATCACTAATCCTCACACGAGTTCACACTTTCTAGCCTACCAACATTTTGCAAAGAAGCATTTTAGGCTAGTTCACTTATTTCCTTTTTGGCTCTATGGGAGTCAGAGGCAGTTTTGAACCTAAAACCAGGGTTTCTTTGAAAGGGAGTATGGAGAAAGTAAGGACAGCACTGAAGACTGGGGATGGGAAACAAAACCAAAAAAATCTCGTTTCTCCTGCTTACAGGATACACCTTGGATGAGAGCTTGGCCATTCTGCTCCCAGACCCTTTTTCCATGACGGGAACACTGACAGCAGAGCTGTGTGATGCTGCTGAACATCTCTTGCCTGTGGCCTTTCAGCCACTGTCTTATCTGAAAAAATTGTTTTCTTAATGAGCGGTGTGAGAGGGCACAGGAGCTGAGCTGGCCCGTGGCTTCACATGGCTTAAGCCACCATGACAGGCTCTGGATGCTCACAGATTTATCCATCACTTTCAGACTGATGAACCTCTGATTCAGCTAAGCATATTAAAACTTGCCAGCACCTCTATTTAAATTTCAGATTTGTGGTTCTCAAAGGCATTTGGTTGCTCTATTTTCTTCTTTTTTATCTCTTTAAAGACTTCAGAACAGAGAACAGACATACATGCTGCAAAAGGACCCTTGGATTTAAGTTCTTCTAAAACTTACTTTTTGTCATGGAAACTGAACACAGAATATGTTTTATGGGGGGTTTTTTGTATACTTTTTTTTTTAACTGAGAATTTGGTGAACAATGTGCACAGATAAATAATTGAGGAGAAAGCCCTCTCCTCCCTCAGTGGGAATGCCAGAAGAAAGAACCCTCAACCCAAAACAGTGAACCACCCAAGCTTCCAAGGATTTCTGACCCTGAGAGTCAAAGGAGAAATCTATAGCTGCAAAAATCAGAAACATATGGTTCTGATAAATTATGGTTGTCAAAATAATTTTAGGGATAACTTTCCAAAGTCCAAAACAGGAACCCACAAATCAAGTCCTTCAAAGTCAAAAATTTTCTCTGTAGAGGGGAAAGATCCTTTTTTTTTTTTTAAACAAAAAAGCATTTTTGATAAAAATCAAGCACTGAACTAATTTTGATAAAAATCAAGCACCGAACTAATGATATTCTTATTGATTCTTCTCAGTAGCACTTCTGTGTAAGACCATATTTGCAAATGAGCTCAGAAGTGAGGCTGCTTTTCAGATAAAATGCAGGATAACACGCATGGACAGCAGGCACCACAGACCCTTGGGAAGTGCCCTCTCAGGTAGATACTGCCCTGACCACGTACACAGCAGAACTCCCAGGGTGGTTTTTGGGGTGGAGCTGGAGTGCTCTTGTTAGTGCTGTAATCTCTGTGCCTCCACCTCACAGGACTGCCTGGACCAGTCACGTTCAGCCACAATTAGTAAAGCCTGACTTGAGAGTTTTCTGGTGGCAGAAAACTTGTTAACAGGAAACTGAAACACTGATCACCAGGCATATGGTCTGGTGTAACCAACCCACTGGAGCTCTATGAAAATAAGGAACACGCTGCCATTTTGTTTCCACTTCACCTAAAATTGTGGGGTTTAATCTTCGACCTATTTAACAATAGTCGCCTCTTCAGAGTCCCGCAGGCACAGCAGACAGCAAATGGGTAACACTGCTCCAAATTTGTTCCCCTTGCAGACTAATGCCACTGCTATTCTTTCATCAGCTTTTAACATTTCTGTTATCAGCAAATTGCCCTCTTTAGAGGGGAAAAAGAACCCTACACCAGTCTGCTCTTATGAATGCCTTGAGCCTTCAAAATTAACAGTGAGAATCCTGTGGTCACAGTATACTCCCGTCTTAAGAGCAGATGTGGCACTGTATAGTTTTAGTATTAAGTACTGTCAAGCTTCCTTTCAAGAAAAGAACTATTTATCTACTTAACACAGAACATAACCAACTTTTGTAAGTTTCATATATTACATTTATTTCAAAATGCTTGGCATTATTAATCCTTTTTATATTGTTAATATAAAGATTCTGCTTCAAAACCTCAAAAACCCAGAAAGTTTATTTTTTTTCTCTCTTTTTTGCATTGCATGCACTGATGAACTAGCCTGCTCAGCAAGCATTTAACAGATTAGACACTTGAACATGGTTTCAGGCAATGCTCTCTCATGTTTCTGCGTATTGCCTGATAAACACTTCAAAGTAAACCGCTCATAAATATGAAATGAAAAGCCAAGAAGTCGTTATGCACAGCTTTGAGATACAAATCTCTTTATTCCCCTCTGAAGTGGAATTTGATTGACATAATGAGTCATAGATCCTGTCCAGGGACACACTGCCTTATTCCCTTTTCCTCAGGAGACAGGGAGTCTTTAAAGAAATCCACTTCAGAACTTTCTGATAGACAGCTACAGGAGAAGTTGAACACTACCCACATTTATTATGTTGTATTAATACCTACCTTAAGGACTGTGACACATGTCAAAGATTGATCCCAAAGCCATGAACAAGCCCCATCAAGTAACCCTATTAAAGGAGGCCAAAGCTAGGATGTTTATTTTATCTCATTATCACAGACATGGTGACAGGACAACAAAGGAGAGTTCCCAGAGCCCACGAGGGTCTGTGCTGAGCTGGGCACTGCTCCTGGCAGGGATCTGCTCATCCACAGGGGCTCTCTGGGAGCCTGGGAGCAGCAGCTCCATTCCCACCCATTTGGGAACACCTATTTACTGATGGAGCTCCATGAGGAAGCAGGTGAGCCCTCTTGGCTTGGGCTGCTCTACCACCAAATTGCATCTCACCTCCGGTGACACGGATCCCCCTCCTGCCTGGCTCTGCCTGCTGGACACCTCTCACCTTGGGGTGAGAGGAGAGGGGTGGCCAGGGATGATATTACCCTGAGGAAGCCCACAATGCTACGACCCTCATTAGCAGGCACATTTATCAGGTACAGACCCCCACAGACATTTCCTACTTCACAGGCCCGTGCTGTGAAGGAAATTAAGACTTTCATGTGAGAAGGAGCAGTTAAAACCATCTAGCCTGAAAAACCTCTGAAATGCTAATTTAGATATTGCTGTTAATAAATGATACCCATATGAGACTGACAAAAGCTATATAATTGTTGGTCATTGCTATTCCACAATATGCCTATTCCACTAAAAGTCGAGCTTTAAGCCACCACAGTGAAACTGCTCATCAGTAGCACCATAAACAAAATTATGGTGCAATAAATTGCTACCCTGCACTGTTCTATTCACAACCTGCATTTGTAGTATTTGTGGAGGTTTTTAGAATGAATCCAGAAAATACCTGCCTAAATAAAGATGCAACTTAGGGCACTTTATTTGCCAGCCATGCTGTATGCATTAAATTATACATCGTTACTGGCTTTTGTTAGTCTCTGCTCCCTGTGAAATAACCATACACAAAGTATACAAGATCCACCACTCACAACTTCTCTTTCTTTTGTTAGTGGTAGTGCTATTATTAGTGTCAGCTATGAGCCATTTGCATGATTTACACAAAAATACATACATCATTAAGATTTAAAATGCAGCAGTAAAAAATTAGCTTAATTTGTGGTGTTAAAAATGCGCTCAAAAATGGTTTTATTTTGCCCATAAAAATGAAAGGCCAATATCTATAAAAAGCTCACAGTGAAACAGTGAAATGGTGAGAAGACCAAATATTAAGAGGACTGAATTCCTATTACATGTAAATAATGAAACATTAAAAAGTCTAGCTTTGCAGCAAAAGGCTAAAAGGGAGATTTAGAAGCTGAAGATGATGAAAAAAGCCACAATGTGGTATCACCCTCCATCTACAAAGATCACCTCTGCCTCTTCTCAGTCCTCAGAGGCTGACATTACTGAGACATTATTTTTCCCTCAGAATTTCTCGTTAAAAAACTTTTACTGTTGTTACTTATTGTTTGCAAATTGCAAAAATGTCTGGACCCTGTCCTACATATTGTGAGTACTCTTCCTCCTCTGCTGTATATGACTATTTACATCCCGAAAGTCAGTAGTCTGCAGTGGCTTCTCTAATCACTAGTATATGATGAAGATTTACATCAAACCACAAATGCATGAATTACAACAAATACCGAGCAAAATGGGCAAGTGCTTGAAAAAGCCAAAAACTAAATCAAAGCTTAAGGCTATAAACAGGCATGCTCCGATTTTGCAGTTTTTGATTATGGATTGTCCTTTCTATGTAAATTAAAAATCTGTGGCCCAAATTGCAACTGTTTGTAACTATTTTGAATATTTGTGAGGAATCATCACCATACACGGAACTAAGGAATTATGGGCATGCACCTTGGCATATATCTGCAAAAACTATCACACACAGGTATTCGTTTTAACACATGTATTGTTCCAGTGTTCTCTTGAATTGCCACACTGAAAGGCAAATGAGGCATCTGAAATATTCTGAATTACTGAAAGTCTTCACAAGGCCTTCTGCAACCCTCACAATTCCTATACAATTAAACTAATATTACACATATGAGTAAAATCACTTACTACAAAAATGAACTAGAGCCTAAAATAAATCATACTTTTTGATGATACCTATTCTAGAAATAAAGTGTGTTTCTATAAACTAATGTTATTTTAAGAGATTACACCACAGTTACTGAGCTTTCATTACAAGATGTGAAATGTTTTGATAGGGCTTCAAGCAGCATTAGGTATTCCGATGAGGTCCAACAGGCACAGCTGCCAGTCACACCCTTGGCTCTGTCAGTCACTTGAGCACACGGAAACCAAGTTTTCTCCAGGATAAGTGCTCCTCAGAGATCTGCAATTGCTGCTTGACCTACAGCTGAAAAGCAAGTGCTTTGCTCACCAGATCTATTAGCCCTTTGACTTCATTCATTCACTAGTTAATATAAAGACATTGCTGAAGTGAGTGATTAATTCTATTTCTTTGGAGAGAGTGCTAAATTCTTGAAGCCTTTAGTGTGACTACCCATGGAGGTTCCAAAAAATTCTCGTAATTGGTTATCAATTATGGAATCACAGGGAAAAATCTGGCAAGACCCACTAAGCTCTTTTTTTTTTTTCCTTTTCACTTTGCCTCCAAGAATAACCTTTCCTTACTGTACCAGAGTTTCATGTAAAATAAGACACTAAGACAACTATCATCTCTATCTATTTTTATGTAGTTACCTTTGTGCTAGAAGCCTGTTCAACAAATCAACATCTTTTCATTTCTTTTCTGTGCTTTCCAGGTTTGACATCAACACAACACCTGAAACAACAGCTCACTGTTGTTCCTAAAGGAACAAAAGTTCCATTAAACACTGCAGGAGGTAGACAACTTAAAAGTGAGGAAGAAACCCCAGACCACTTGCTGAATGCAAGTTCTTCCCTCCATTGCTGGAGAGAACCAACAAATACTTTAAATTGCCTAAGATGTCAATGTGTAACAAGGAGTCTGGAAAGCATTCTGACATAAAAATCTGGGAATCTGACCTGACAGCCCATTGCTTTGACATGAAAAATGCCATCTTTTTTCTTCTATATTTAAGATCTAATATATCTTGGCATCTTCTGATCCAAGTACGACACTGTGATGAAAACACCGTTCAAAGCAAGTGTCCAACCTAGAAGAGGAAGTTCTCTTCCAATCATGTTGACAATTTTCTTCATTTGTAACCAGACAGAGAATATATATAGAGTCAGGTTTGATTCTGGTTTTTAAATTTTGTTAATAAAGCTTATCTTAAACAAGTTCCACATAGCTGGATGTAACTGGCTAAAGAAACCCAAATTTTGGAAGCATTTGTAATGACTTTCTTCCCTGCTTAAATCTCATTCTGTGGAGAGGAAAGAAGGAATACTTTCAAATGTATTATAATCAATTCTGGTTTTGCAGACTGCAACAGTTATAACTGTAAGAGAGAAGCCATATCTGCTAGTTCAGTCTCTGAATTGCCCTAAGTTTCACCAGTTTTCCAAAAACTATATACAAGGATGCCACAAAACCCCAGAGAACTCTGTAAAATGTGCAAAGAGGAGTATTTAATTGTGAAGGTGCTGGTAATGCAGATGTTTATTTTCAGTGCACACAGAACAGTTGCAGCTGAGTCCAGACAAATGAGCAAGAGTATTTGCAACTCATGCATATGTTTACATTTACAAATTCTTCTCCATTTATACCAACTGCTAAAGTTTATTAAATCGGCTAAAAAAATTCTGACAAAAAGTCAAACATTCAACAATTTTGTAACCCTGAGCTTATTTGAAAGCTGCCAACTAAGTGGAAGAATATGTTTTTTGTAGTGAAACTAAAAAAAATATAGATAACTATATGCACTTCTTTGATTGCCATTTTCAACATATATATATATTCTAGTACTCTCAGCTCAGGAAATGATTAGTTTTGGGTACAAGAAGCTTATTTGTATGAGCTGCACTGCACAGCTGTGTGTGCAAGGGCCAACAACAACCTGAGCTTCATGTCACTTGAAGGATGCCTTCCCAGAGCCTGCATTTCAGAGATGGAAAGCATGATCCTTCCTATACACTATGCACTGTACTATGCATTTAGTCCTTGGAGAGCTTTCAGGATGGAAAGACTATAGTTATTACTACCATCATTATTATTAATGAAAAATACACATGTAAAATTAGGTTTCAAACACAGTGTTTTATAGCCCCTATTTGTCTCTGTGGACACACGCCATAATGGCTTTAACAGACCTTTAACACTCACTGACTAATTAATCTTTACACTCAGGACCCAGCGCTGAGTTTTATTCAGTAAGGAGCAGAAAATAGCATCTGTGGATTGGGCTTGCAAGGTCCACTGCATGAATAAATTGACAGGCTACAGGAAGAGTTGGCATTAAACAGCTCCTCTCCCCCCCTCAGTACCCCTGGAACAGCCTTCAGCAGCCACTGAAGCTTCCCTTCACAAACTTCTCATATACAATTTATTTTCATTTCCTAAAGTGACTCTTTTCAACCTTACAGGGACTCAGTCTTCCAAATACATTGACGCTGATCGAAAAAAATATTACAGGGACTAGATATGCCTTTAAAATATAACTGCATTTCCCACGCAACCAAAGTATGCACCAGCAAATTCAGCTTGCCTATGGAGAGCACAAACGAACCATACAAATTAATAGACCTCAGCAATTTGTCAGAAAAACCTTTAGGCTTCCATTTCCAACTCAAACATGTTCTAAATATGAACAACAAAAAAAAAAAGGCACGGGGAAAACATTCTGCAAAAAAGAAAGCACAAAGAGAAAATATGCCACACAGTTTCTTAATAGAATAAATTCAATCTTTACTCCTCTTAAAAGAATTTAAAAGGTATTGTAAAAGAATAAGCGTACAGGAGTAAATTTCCCTCATCTCATTTGCATGATACAGTTATAGTCAATATAGCTTACCTGGAGTCCTGCCTTACCTCAGCTATAAAGCCAGACAACCAGAACATAGTCTTCGGTCACAAAAAATAAAGTATTATGTGTTTACTAGTCAAGCTTCAGTGGCAGACATTTCATCAAGATGAAATTACTCAGGTTCCTAATTTTTTTTCTACTATAGGTAAACCCTGGTAACACTATGGAATTCAAGAACACGGTATGTGTTTTATTCCATGAAGCTAACTTCAAGAATAGCTTACTCCATTTCTTCTACAAGCAAAATTATATTGGGTAACAAGCCTTGTGAGCTGCAGCACAGAAGCAGCAATGACAACAGTACAGCACTCGTTTGGGGAGTCAAAAATGACCTTCCGAGACTGTCACTTTATCAAGGGAGGTCACAGAACAGTTACCTTGTGTATCTTACAACAAAGCACATACATTTCTCTGTATGCCTGTGGAGATAATATTTGTCAGATTAGCTCTTTTTCTTTGGAATTCCTAACCAGTTGTGCAGTGAGTCTACATTTCACAGCAGAAAGCTATTAATTAAAGTCCAGTAGGACTCAGATCTGTGCTTATTAACGGTTGGATGGACCCAAGTAAAAACATGTCTAGTCCCACACCTCAGTCTCCTCTCCTTACTCCCCCTGTTTTTCCTCACTTGTTGCAGCACATTTTCTGTTTCCCACCATAAATTCCACAAAATCCTCCCTATCAATGAGCCATATTCTACTCTCAAGCCACCTCTAACTGATCTCTCAAGCCTAAAAAAAGGAGAGGGAGGTGAATCAACCAGGAAACAAAATCCTCATCTGCCATCGCTTGATCAGTTACAGCTTATGGTTTTATCTCCCCAAACATTTTCCCATTATTAAAAAAAGAAAAAAAGAAAGAAAGAAGGCTTGTAACGCTCTATGTGTCAGTATACGTAAAAAAAAGACTTCAGAATTTAATAAGATTTTATAGAGACTCAGCTTTGTGAATTACACTCATCCAAAAAAATATAAAAATATCTAAAGCCATTTCTATTTGATTTGAATCCATTTATGTATGACAATATCTGCTATATCCTGACAGAAACAGTCCAGCTGAAATTGCAGCAGCTGGCTCTCTTCCCACTCACCTGCAATCCTCTCAAGTGGGGGAGGAAAGTTAACAAGCACTGTGTAAACCTCCTCTACTGCTTTAGAATTAAAAGAACCCCTGGCATAAAAAAAAAAAATAAAAATTAGCAGTCCATAAGATTAGTTTTTACTCAGATTAACCATTTACTCAAATGGTCACATTCAGGCCACCTTCTGAATCAGCAGCACATTGTGCACACATTTTAAAAGCAACACGGTGCAGAAATAGTTGCTTTGTGAACAGCTACATCACATTCACCAGGTCTGAAACAGCCTTTGCCCTGTCCATCACAAAACTGTAAGCACAAGGAAAATATAATTTCCTTAGGAAATTATTCCACAAGGAAAATATAATTTCATAAGAAAGACTGGAAAAAGCAACTTTATAACTCCAGTCTACTGGTCCAGCTCATCAGAAACACACAGTGGTCCATGACATACCACTTACATATAACATAAAGGGTATGGTTCAAGACAGAACAGGAAGGGAGGTCAGTATTAAACCAGAAACTTGCCTTCTGTCCCCTCCCAGCACAGCCTCACCTTCACCACGATGAAGGGTCACAGGTGAGGGAGAAGAGGCTGTGGATGTACAACTGTATTGCACACAGGTCACAACTACTGCAGCACTGGATCTGGATGCTATCACATGTGCCTTGATTCCTTCTCCTTCATGGACATGAATTGAAAAGAGACAGTGACCCTTGGACCTAAATTTGTTAACGGCACCTGCAAACTAGCAGAGTTACAAGGGGTTTTTTCGGGCTAGAAGAGAAACGAATGGTAAATTACAATGTAATGGGCATGACAGAGGACTCTGCCTTAGGTTTCTTGGTTTTGATGTACCTGTGCTGAATAGAAAAAAAAAATCATAAAATATCACATACGATGTGTCAGAACATACACTCTTCATAGAGCAGTGCCACTGAAGTGATTACATACAGGACATTTAGTTACTCGGAAAATATCTCATTATTATTTGCAGGTACCTGAACAAAATATTCACCCCCATCCTGTGACATGGTGAACATCATTTGCAGCCACCACCATCACATGGGAATGGGAGCCTGACTTCTGTGGGGAATTGTGCACGGGATCACTGCCTTGTAACGCTTGGGAGCGGAATCTTTATAGAACTGAATGATCTATATACGCGTGGCTGGGTAAGAATTTAACTGCACAAACTCAGAAAAGTTAAGAAGAAACTTTGAAGATTAAACTACAGTATCTACCTATACCAAGTCCGACTTTTAGAAGTGTAATTGCTTTACTTTGATGTAATGGCTTCCAAAAATCAACTAATGAAACTGAAGTAAGGTCACTAAAATAATAAGTGTCCACAAAGTGAATTAATGCTGTTTTACTGCTATTTTAGACTCTTATGATTTTTTTACCCTGTCTTCATTTAGATACACCCATAGTTTAATTTTCTTGGTGGCACTGATAATTACAAGCATTACCTCCATGTAAAAGGTTTCGACTTTTATGAACATATTTTTAAATTAATCGGATTATGCATGAGTGGGACTGTTTTGTTTAACCATGAACATTTTAAATTACCTGGATTTTAATATACTTCTTGCATGTATTTTTTTCTAAAGTTCCATGAATTCTAAAGACTTTATCCTGCACTGAAAAGTTAACTGAGGATAAACTCGTATTTTCTTACTTTCTCAGTACAAATGGGTGGATAAGGAAACTCCTGCTCTTCTGGCCACATATCATCCACACATGTATAATATGTATATTTAGCACTGTTCATATTTAAGCTGCATCATTCTTTGTGAATATACTGAAGTATCACACAGAGAAGAGATTCCTACCACTACCCTCCCTGTTACTCATCAGAAGAGGGAAAGATTATTGGCCAAAAGATAACAACAACAAACTCAAACTTTCATTTTAACTTTATGTTTTAAAATCGAGGCTGGCTCCATACTTTTCTAAAAGGAATGATTATTTTTGACAGTGAAATATACCCTGAATTTCAGAAAAAAAAAAAAAAAACAAACCAAAACCACCAGAAAATCATCTTGTTTCAGGTTTTTTAATGAATGTACTGAAAGATTTACAGTGCTTAGAAGAATAGAATAATCTGAATAAGCCAGTCTTAGCTACTTCATTTTTTGCTAAACACTACAAAAATTTCACATGGGGCTGCTAATTATACTGGTACAAGCAATCTAAGCTGTTATCAACACCACCATTAGAAGGAATCAAGTGACCACAACAGGACACTTCAAACACAATTTTCCTTCTGCTCTTCAGCCATAAAGGCACTTCTTGGCTACGACGAAACAAAAATCCCTCTGATTCAGACCAAGAAGCTGAAATACTTGCGCTTGGCCTTCCCAGAGTGAAAGGGGCCATATCCAATGCCATGGTGAACAGGGTCTTTTTTCTTCCCTTGTGATGCAGGGAAACCCATGTGCTGCTCAGGGGCTGCATTTCACCTGTGGCCTTTTCCCAATTGAAAGCTGATTTATTATGAGATCTCCTGACACCACAGGACTCTCATAAGTAAGTTCTACTGTAATGAAGACTGTGATAAATTTCCATTTAGAGTAACACTCAGATAATCAACACAAAATTCTCTCTCTGGAAGAGATCTTCCATAGTGAATCCTGGGTTTAGCCAACAAGGGAGAGTCTTAAAACACGCTCAGTCTAGTAGTATTGACATTTTTGGGGGAGTCACCACAGTGAGATGATAAACTTGCATTCACAATGAAAGACATGGTTATCACTGACTTCTGAGATACTATTTCCATTTATAAGTCAGAGTTGGATGATTCCTGAAAATATGGGCAAATTCAGCTCATTTTTTTCTCCTTCCCTTCTTCTTTTTTTTTCACCACTCATATCTAAGATGTGAGAGTCCTCACTCAGCCTTCATTACTGTCTCTCTTGAAGCCTACCTTTCCCATTTCTTTGACTATCTTTTGTTCTCCCCTGTCCAGCAGTGTCAGACTTCTTTATTAAATAAATTACATTAATAAAGCTGTCAAACTGCTTGAACAGGAGTAATTCCTATGTTAATCATCATCATCATCATAAAACCCAGTAAAAGCATGTCTTTGACTTCACCTTCTTATTTTTAAATTCTATTTTGTAACAACAAATAAAGCACTCTGAGCCTTATCTTTCTAAATTATTATTACATTTCTTTGATGGATAAAAGCAATATGCATTTTTCAGAAACACCAGAAAATTAGATGAAAGCAAGACACATGGAATTAACTGAAGTGGAATTCTCCCTTTTGATAGATGGCTTGAAGTTTCCCTAATCAGAGAAGTTTGCAAAATAATTTCTGATTAGTTAAGAATACATGCTACACAGACAATAGATAAGGAAAGGAAAAGCCAACAGTGGAAATATTAGGTAATATAAATAAAAATGGATTACTAATCTAAGTGCAAAGATTTTTTTTTGCCTTTTTCAGCTCACAATGTTATTCATGCCCCTGAGCAACTCACTTAATCTCTTTTCTCACGCACTTTGTCTGTAAAATGGGAATGAACCAACATAATTTATCCCACTGGCATAATATGTGAGTTAGAGTAAGACAAAAAAAATAACAAAATCCAAACATCTCATAATTATTTAAACAGGATTTGGTACATCACGATGACATATATAATCTTAGCTTTTGTTCTCTTCAGGAGAAAACCCTATGAATTACTTAAAATGTATACATTTTTCACTCTTAAGCATTCCACCTCTGTCTTCTTCTATTTTATATCATTTTTAGCTACATAAAAGATGAAGTAGATGCATTTCAAGTTGTTTTTCTTAGACTTTAAATCTCGGGGACTCTTCTCATTTACCACCTTTCACCACAAATTAACATGCACATCAAGACAAGTTCATTATCATTTAGAGGCCTGTTAAATAGACAAAAAAAGAACTGCATCTTAAAGTGCCCTGGATTATCTACTGGTACTGAATAATTTTAGAGTTCATAATCATTAGTTTGCTTTTCTTCCTTTTTAATCAAAAAGCCCTGAAAGTAAAATCTACATTCTAAGTAAATAAATGCTCATTGTTGGAGACAACAAGATTTGTTTTCTGAAGGTAAGAATGATGTCTATATAAAATAAATAGAAAATGCAATTATATACATAAAACTATGATATGGATGCATTTTGATGTTTCTAAACACAGTACTTTGGGGAACTTTAGTTGAAGAAGTACTCATACAGCCTTAATTCAGAGAAAAAATGTTATAGAATCCCATACTGATACCTTTCTTTCTTTAGCCTTCTTTCAGCACTGCTCTTGACCAGCCCTATTCGTCTTCTCTTTATCTTGGTAACTCTCTTCCATGTCAATCCTCCTGTCTCAAAATTTACCTTGTCTTTTCAACACTGAAGATATTGTCACTACTAGATTTTTTTTTTCTGTGGTTTTAAGTCTTTCTTTACCAGTATCACTCTGCACAGGTTAGGAGTCTTTAAGAAAGGACAATCAAGATAAGAAAATAAATTTAAAAAAAATCATGTAAATGAATGGTGAATACAGAGAAAAAAAAGCGAAAAAAACCCCACAAATGCCTTCAAAATATTTTGCCAAGAATCTAAAGATTTTTGCAAAGAATTCCTTGAGAGGAAAAAAAAATCCGAAAAACAACAACCTAGAAAATTTGACAGACACACTCTACCACCTGCATATCCAAAAATATCTACAGATTTCAGCAGAAATATAAAACTTCAAGCATAACAGTCTCCTTGACAGTAAGACAAGAAGCCACTTTCCACAAGTGCCCTCTCTCCCCTCATCTGCATTTCAGATGACGCCGTATGTTAATTTACAACCTGGAGTCATAAGGAATTTAAGATAGTCCGTAAAAACGTTTGTAAGTGGAACAGGAGGAAGTGAGATGATAAGGAATCACAGTTTGCCCTCTTATGCAACAGGGTCTACCTCCTCCTTCCTTTAGCTGCTCACACTGCTAACAGATTCCCTTTGGGTTTTTTGGGGGGGAGGTTTGCAGCTGCCAAAGATCATGCGGAGAAACAAACGACAGAACTCTCTTCTTGGAGCTGCTGAGGACAGAAAAACACTCTTCAGTAAAAAGGCTGTAGGAAGGTAAAGTTTGTGCAGAGATTTAGCCCAACTTCACCCCCTATCTTGAATGCTGAGGTGACAAAGTCCTTTTCTCTGTAGGAGAAAAGTTCTCTTACAGGAGCAAACAATAAATGAAACACTTACTTTAAATATCTCATTACATATGAACAAGATGAATTTAAACCAAAGAATTTGGCTTTTTTTTTGGGCATATTGCATAGCATTAAGTAAATTATACTACTGGACTTAATGTAGTAAACATATTAGGTACAATCCTTCTTATTAAAAAATACTTGTTATTCACTGATGCTACCAATAACTGAGTCGGTTTCCTTGCTAAATAGTCCTATGACCTCCAGAGACATAGATTTTAATTCCTGTTTTGAAAACAGTACCATAAACATGTCCAGGGGCTTAATTTATTCAATCGTTTGTGGAAATTTACTGTGCGTTTCTGTAACAGCATCTTTTGATATGAGACCATAACTTTTCTCTTGCAGAACAGTATTTCTGTCACCTGAAGAGGATCTGAGGTAAATCTCTCTCATTTTCATCCATTTGTTTATTGTCTGCAAATTCCTGCTTAAGACTAAAGAGCTCTTTCCCATGCCTGACAAATACATTAACTGCTGTAATTTCTCTGGTATTTGAAACAGTCAATCCCTCTTTTTATCTCAGTATAAAAGCTGCTCAGAGAAGCTGTAGCTGCCCCATCCCTGAAGTGTTCAAGGCCAGGTTGGATGGGCCTTGGAGCAACCTGGTGTGGTGCAAGGTGTCCCTGCCCAGGGCAGAGGACTTGGACAAGATGATCTTTAAAGTTGCCTCCAACCCAAACCATTCTATGATTCTATGAAAAAGATACCAAATTCACCCTCTCCAACTATAGCTTAAGCAATGAAGATACAAAAATCACAATGCTGGGATAATTAAAATATTCATAGAATAGCATTCAAAACCATGTATGTTAGGAAAATTGTAATTTTCAGGGGAAAAAACCGGAATCTAAATTAAATCCCTACTCTCCCAGTCCACTACTCCACAACTGGGCAAATGGATACTTTAGATTCAATAACTGAATCAGTATACTCTTAAACAATATTTGTATATTTTACAACACAATATTACAATTGTAGAAATGACCTCAATTTCACGTTTCTTTATTCCATCAGGTCATTCTATTTATTTCAAGTTGTTCCTATGCACAGATATCCCCTCTTATTCTACAGATCATCATCACCTTTCAGAATGCAAAGTTTCTGTTTTATAAACATCACATCTGTATGGTAAGAGGTTAAGTTGACACACTTCTGAAATATTTTCTGGTATAAATTTTCTTAAACCAGATACTAAGATCCTCTGGAGTAAAAGAGATTGGAGAAAAACTGGATAAATCCCATTCCATTATGTTTTTGCAAGCTGTAGAAATAGTGAGGAAAGAGAGAGATCAACAGAAAATTCACTCTAAAACAATACTTCAGAGGAATTTTGTTAACAAGAACTGTCCTGCCTAGTGTAGTGATGGCCACAGAAAAATGCCACACAGTAAATTTTTTATAGCCCTCTGTGGGATAGATATACTGGGATCAAGGTATAACATTGTTATGCTGTCAAAAAAATGAAGGGAGATGATGAATTTAAGAGACTAAAATTAAGACAAAGGAGTCTGTCATGCAATAACAGCTTATAAGAGTTACAAAACCGACATATAAACATAAAAAGCAAAGCTGACATATTTGATAACCACAAATGCAGCTTAGTCCAAATCTACTCTCAATTACAGTCATTCTGGATCACACAAAATGAGAAAACAAGTTCAGGGAAGTGCAGCATGACAACGCTCATCTCAGTTTCTGTGTTGTCAACCTCCCCAGCCTCCCTTCTCTGGGAAGAGAAGGCAGTCTCCCTTCAGTGCAGCACATCCCAGCCCTGCACTGACACTCACGGCAACCCGGGAACGAGGAACGCGTGTCACAGCAGCTTCCCATGCCCTGAAGTTGAGCATCATATGAATTTTAATGTTTTCTTTGAGGGTGAACTCTAAAAATCCAGCTAAGCCTCACCTTGGTACCGTCTCTCCAAGGCAAACAGCTGTGGGCAGTGGCCTTTTGCAAAAAGACCTTAATGTATTAAGCCAGCACCTCATCTGTGCTGCTTTATGGCAATTATCCCAGAATAGCCGAGGCACAGTAACAAAAGCTTCACTACACTTTGTTAATAGGAAAAACAAGCACAAAGGTTCATTAAACTTCAGAAATGGTAAAGAAACGGGCAAACACAGATGAGAGATTGTTGCACTGAGTCAACAAGGGAGACTCACATAACTGGAGTACTGAAGACATCTAAAACCACAATCTGTTGTGTACACAGTGATTTCAGAGAGCAAATAGCATTTCATTTGTCTGTGCTGTGTTCTGGGTGAATTGTCCACATTCGAACAATCCTAAATTCAAGTGCAGGATTTTAGTCCTCTATCAATACTTGGTTATATATATTTCCAAGTCCCTCAAATTTAATGCTCTTTCTTCTAATTAGACTGCTGCTAGATCTGTAGGCAGTCTTATAAACCACTTTAACCTTAATTTTTCATTATGAAAATTGTAACTGTTCATTAAGTTTGGAAGACATTGCATTAGAGCTGTGATATATCATTCCTCATATTATTAACAATCTACTTTATAAATTCAGTGCTTGAAGCAGATACTGGCAATAATGCCTGATGAGTTTTATTTTTGTGCTCGTAAGAATTTAGGAAAGAACTTGATAGGAACTCAAACACTTAGCTGCCTAGTCATACACAAAATGTTATTTGCTGTAATGATTTTAAAATTAGTGCCAAAATATAATTGCACCAAATTTAGCAGATTCATTAGAAAACAAACCCCAAACCCTTAAAACAAGAAACTATGCGACTACTCCTACTATCTCCTCCTCTCCAACTCTCTGCTAAGATTACTTAAGCAAGAATGATGTCCAGATTATCACTTTTTGTGTGGTAAACTTTTAGCATGTTGTGAATAATTTTAGTCAAAGGTAATAGTTTGCCCCACAGAGATTAAGTACCATTTTAGCTTTGCTTTCATATCGTTCAAATGCCTATCTCAGGGATAGAAAAACTTCAAAAGAAAATCGGATATTGCTATGAAATCAAATTGACTACCATCCATAAAAAGGTTTTTTTTTTTGGTCCTGTAACTACGTAATGTGAAATATTACTATTATATTTATAAAATTTATTATGTCATCTTTAAATGCCCTCATTAAAACACAGTACTCTAGTGCAAGTAATTTTAAAAAGTGAGTATAGTGTGCTAGACCAGCTACCAGAGAACTGGCCATTTGCTGGAAGGAATGAAATTTATGCAATTTGTTCTACATGATGGCCTTTTTTTTTTTATCCCTCTAAATTATCCAACTTAACATTCCCTCTGGCTTGAGCAGAAAAACCTAAAATACTGATAATTTTTACTTCCATACTGAACTGCACCACCCTGCAACAGAGCACTTATATAAGATTTCAACTTGTTTCCAGCCAGCACACAACCTGCTAACTTCTAGGTAAAAACTGACCCAACACTATTCTATGTTGTTCACATGGAACAGTGGAAAAACAATACAACCGGTGCTAAATATCTGCTCAGATTTTCTTAACATTAGACATTCCTTTAAATTCTGCAAGGGCTGCTGGAACTGCCAAACCCAAGTCCCTCAGCTGTAGCTCTCCATGTAATCCCACCCCGTAGGAAACTTTCCATGACATTTAGGGCACACACAGTGACAGCAACTACCAAGATTCAAAAGTTAAGAGTGGATAAATGCGCTGATAAGGAAAGAAGGAATATGTGAGTGATGTATGTGTAGCTAAAAGATGTCTACAATACCAGGAGTGGCTCATACCCTGGGATAGAGTAAGCAGTGCAAGGAATAAAACAGGATAGATACTGCTGAGATCTTCCAAACAAAATTTTTTTAAGCTGAGGAAGCATCTTGCATGGCAATCAACAGAAGACTAAGGCTGCACTTGCAAAATTACACTGGATAAACCACACTGAAGAGATATTTCAGTAGTAATGATCAAACCGTTCTGCTCTTGCAATCTACTTCCAGCAAATATCTCCCTCTGCCAAAGTAATGATTGTCCTAAGGAACACGGTTGATTGGCATAAGGAAAACAGCTCGCCAGCATCATCAAAAGAAACGGTAGTTACACAGAAGCAAGACAACAGGCACTGCTTTCAGTGCTGTGTCACGAACAGTTTCAAGTGTCAAATTCAGTCTGTAATGTTCAGGCTTTGATTAAAGTTTAGAAAATATTGTAGGTCATAAACTGTACTTTCCGTAACATTTCTTTAGATGGGTCATTCCCCTCTCCATCTTCTGTCCTTGCTCAAATTCAGCTAAAATGAAATCTCTTTACTTTTTACTTATCTTTTTACTTTACTTTTCACTGCATTATGAAGAAACAGACAACTGTTCTTTTTGAGCTTTCCCCTATAAGCTTTCTGCATCCATTTTAACAAGGTTCTATCACACACACAAACATCTGAGCCCTACTCCATATCACATGTAAGCAGCAGCACTCTTCAGAGAGGCTTTTCTCCAAACACTTTTAAAAGGTATCTTTTCATTCTGACTTAAACAGGATGTAGGGATCGCCACCAGCAGAGGAGCAGGAATCACAAACAGCTATAACCCAACTATTCTAAGGAAATGTAAGCAAGTAATTACAAATAAAACTGCTTACATTCATGCAACTTGTTTGGCAACAGCAGTATACCATAAGGAAAGCTGCTACAATTCATAACAGCATCTTGTAATAAAACAGCTTTATGCATCCCTCTCAAACTGTTTAGTGCTCAAATCTCATCAGATGGCTGAGTAAGCATTACACTTCGGGACAGTAAATCTCTGTTTCCAATATGGTCTACATTCACAGACATGTACTTTTGCATTCTCTGTAAGTCACTTCCAGCTAAGCACTCATATTAAATAAGAAAAAAAGCAATATATAAAAATATCTGCATGCTATTTTGTCTAGTCAGCTATCTAGACAATTTTGGAACTTTAAAGGATCAGCAGCTCAACAGGAACTGACTGCTGCCAGAAAAAAATTAATTTGAAGTTGGATTTACAAACATGAGAGTGTATCAAAGGGCTACCTTTATACAAGTCACTGTCTCTTCAACACATCTTTATCCATGTCACTGGGGCATATATGGCATTGCTATGGTACATTTTGCCTGTTAGAGGTAAACTAAAAGACAGCAAAGCGTTTAGAAACCACCAAAAAATGGGAATTTGTGACAGAAGCTGACACTATAGAGGCAGATGATTGAAGAGCTCTACTTAGATAGACAGAGTTCACAGAACAGATAACTGACTTAACTGCAGCATCTCATTACATCTGTACAGAAAACCACTGGCTATGATGGGTGTTCCAACAACACAGGGCATCACCACACCTCATGGTTAGAAACTGAAGCCAGCTTCCAAAAAAAGAAGCTTGCATCTACTTTTAACATGGAGTCTGACTTCCCACAGATGCTGCCCACCAGCTGAAAGGACGGATTTTCTGTCTATTGATGTCCCCAGAACTCCAGAATGTGCTTCATTCAAGGACAGATTCCTGGGATCAGGGTAGAAATAACCTGAGGAAAGTTGATGAGCAACCTGATAGCAGGCCAAGGAAGGTAATGGTAGGTCTTCTTACCTGAAACTCTCTATCCAGAGACAAATAATATAAAACAAAAAGAACAAATAAAAAATGCTGGGCCCTGATTACCCAATTATTCTTCCTTCTTGTTTACTTTTCTACTGATTTTGATTTCCATTTATAGGCTTAAGTGAAATGGTCATCAGTATTTTGACTCAACTCCAAAACCTCCAATGTTCTCTAAGAAAGAAAATGAAGTTTGGGTGGTGTTTTTATTTGTATCAAAATTTACTTACATTTTTCTTATGTAAACTGTGTATATTTAGGTCCAGTCACAGTGTTTGAAAAGCTTCTAAAAATCACATAATCCATAGGAGGTATCAGGAGAACAAACATGGATGAGAAAACAAATATTAAACACAGTGATCATAACCACAGACCAACCAGTTGTCCTCTGAGTCTAGAATTCAGTCCCCAGGAGTAAGATATTTCAAAAGAAAATGGAGGGGTAAAAAAATCAAGAAAAGACAATCACAGAGTAAATAAAAACAGACCTAAAACCTGTTCCCAATGCATTTGTGCTGAAAACTGACTGGTGAATTGGTGCTTAACCATCTTCCACACACTCCACAAATTCACAAAGATCTAATTCTTTCCTTATTTTTTCTGAAGATGCCAAGCTTAAAAACATGCAGCACTGGAGAGCTGAACAGCGCATAATCCAAAATAAATGCTTTTGTCAGTTAAATATTTACAGAACTTGGTTTTATTTAAACAGTTCTTTCTTCCTGTGTTATGAGAAAGGAGGAGGAGAAGCAAATGGCCTAATTTTTTTTTTTTTACCAGAAAACAAGCTTTAGAGGGGTTCCCCAGTTCACAGAAACAAAACCATATTCATTAATGCAAATTCAGGACCACATGACTTCGAAAGACTCATTTTCTGGAACATGCCAAGGATACAGGGAGAGAGATGCCCAATTCAAACACAGATCAGACATAAAAGATTTTTTAAATCTCAGATTTCAATGTTAATAGGTGTATTAGGAAAGCATCTCAGCACCTCTATCAGTTTTAGAACACTCACAAGTAATCAGCCTTCCTTCCCAACACTTCTTGCTGAAAAATAAACCCTAAAAAAACCATTTTTAAACTGTAAATCCTTTTGAAGACAAGAACACAGAGAAGGAGGAATATTTACACAAGTAAGCCACATTTGTTAGTAGAATTAATCAATAAATATTCCAATTTAGAATACGTTCTTTAAAAATAAAATCATTATTTCATCTCCCTGGAGTACATTATTTCCCTTTATGGTGGATTTTAACATGAGAAAGAGCATCCACAGATGTGCCTAAATATTGCAAACTTCTTAGCAGAGTGTGTGCACATGTGTGCATGAGAAAATGGAGAAGGGTTTATAGGATCAAAAATTATTATTTTCAGTATCCAAGGTCTTAGAATTCTATCACAAAGCAGAGTAAAGGGATGAGGGTGGAAAAAAAAAGTACATGAAGAATAGGTTTTCTTCAACACTCAGTCAGGCCCCAGCATTGTAAGCGAGCAAACACGACTCTATTTGAAGCACATGATCTTTTTGCTTGATACCAATTTGAAGCTATGAAGTACAGGAAGCATAATTCCTATTAATTTTGAAGATCTTTTGAAAAGGTATTTGCATTAAAATGGTTACTAAGCCTATTCTAAAGTAGGCCTAAGGATTTTTAACATTTTCTTTTATTCCCAGTGTGTGCTAACTACATGAGTTGATAACATCTACTTTTTAGAAGCTATTCTTTAGATGTAGTTTACATAATGTGCATGTAACTTTGTAAATAGTTTAAAAAAAAAACAGAGACCTGGTTTAACTTAATGATCAACTAATGAGGAGTCCAGTACAGCAGCAGTAAAAAAACAGCTCTTTTTGAAAACTAAATACATGTTTAGAGGAAAAAAAAAAAAAGAAGCAGAAGTCTGTACATACCTATATTTTTGCATCAGAAATTCTTGCATTCTGAGTCTCTAATTTAAACTGTAAACAAATGCTGATTTTTAATAATGATCAGAAGAGAGAAACCGCCAAGAATAAAAAGTTATTCCCTGAGAGAAACTGTGTGTACAACGGAATTCGCACGTTATGTCTAGCTGTTATTTATTCTACAAATACGTATTAATATTCAAGTAGTGTTGTGTTTTTCAGCACTGGTGTTATTAATTATTACTGAAGCCCTCTGTCAGCATCACAGCTTCTCAACTAGTCCAGCAGGTCAGAGATGAGAGCTCCACCTTCATTCCACAAGTCCCCATCAGTGTGACTTGTCCATGGTCAGTCCCAGCAGGTCCCAGCACATTCAGGCACAAAGTATGAGGATGAAAAATAGCGAAAAGCCAAGGAAAGAGGATGGAAGGGCAACGAAAGGGAAGCGGAATGTAAGAGATGACCACAACTGATTTAAACGACCATTTGCAAACGAGGGAGCTTGCTGCTCCAAAGGTAAAACACTAACAAGCAAACAAAACCACTACAAACCAAAACACCAACAAAATCCACTAAAAAGGCCGAGAGAAAACAATGTATGCAGATTTCGGTGGAAGTACCCCAAGGTCTCAAAGTCATGATGTTCCACTGAAAAGCCACTTCTGACGAGATTTCCTTCTGGTTTTTATTGGGACTCAGATCTAATATACATTTATCATAAATATACTATTTATCAGATCATCTTACTATTACAGCTCTAAAGACCACTTTGATGCTAGAGTTTAAATGGAGAAAGCATGTTAGGTTTGGGTTAGACTTACTTATCATTTCCTTTCCTAAAAGCATATTTGGGAAAGGCTGCTATAAAGGTTTGTACACTTTTATTTATTTGCTAGTCTAGTAATGCTGCTTCACAGTTCCATTACTAACAACTTCAACACAGATGAAAGCACAGATGAAAAGTGCTTTCATGTTTTTAAATCACTTAACAATAATAACCATATCATCTTTTATGACTTGGGGAGGGAGAAGGTATAGGAGGGAGTTTTCATTCAACATCTTTCCCTTATTAAATAAGGATCACATATTATATCTTTTTTTTTTTTATTTCTCACTAAGGCTGAGTTTTCTAGACAAGAGACATTGAAGGCAGTTATCTCACCCTAATAACAAAGAATGCCACTCGAAAAATGACAAAGAAAACAAGAATACGAGAAAAAGCATTATTTAATGTCCTTAATCCAAATCTATGTATCAAACATTTAATTTTCGAAAGGTCACAGGTTCTGGAAAGAAGTACTAAAACTAAAATTGCCAAAACTCAGTTGGATTTGGAAGGGATACATTAATTTGAGCCGAAGAGTTGAGTACAACTCATATTTGATGACAAGATGATCAAAAGCTCATCTTGGTGTTACTGGGAATACGAGGAGTGAGGGAAAGTCCAGTCAGCACAAGAACCCGTCACAGTGACTGTCCCCTCCACAGCAGCACATGAGTCACTGCTGGCACTGAATATCTGATGTGAAGAACAATCAGATGAGAAAACAACATTCATTTTTCTCAGCAATCAGAGCTGCCCTGGAGTAGGCTGTAACAAAATTTAGATTCATCAAACTGGTCTGGGTTGCTTTGGTTTGCGTTTTTGTATTAATTGATCCCCCCCCCACCCCCCCAAGAAACCTATTCAATATATAAGGAGAAAATATGCAGCATGAAATAGCCAAGAGGTGATTAGTATGGCATGGTAACACAACTTCATGGGAAAGAAATTGAGTATATTACACTTCCCAAGTGCCCCTCTCTGAGAATTCTACTGTGATAACTTAATTTTCTACTTGATGTTAATAAATATTCCAGACAATCTTAAGGGGCATTATAAGGGATTTATTATAATCATTGTCACTATATTTTTTTAACTCCTGTTAACATAGCTATAGTATTAAACAGGATACAAAAAGCACATATTTTTTTAGTATAAAAGAACAAAAAATAGAATTTAAGCTGATATACAAGAAGATATCAGCTGCTGTTCTTTTCTGAAATGATCTCACCATACAGAGAGGTGCTGTGACAAAGCAATTCAACATTGGTAAAAAAAGAAATTCTAAACATTTCAGAAGGCTGTTGGGTCCTGTTTAATCTGATTTGTGGATTTTAGCCTTAATTTCAGTAACCTCAATCATATACACTAGTTGTTCTAACATTTCACAGCAGAGATTTATTGCTAAAGTAGATCTGACTTGAGAAGGAGAAAGGAGTGGATTCAGTATAACAACTGGCTAATAAATTTTGCATCAGCTGAAGCCCAGAGTTTGGCTCAGGCAGAAACACAAAATCCACGAGCTACGAATGTCAAGTGAGGAACTCTGGAATAGTAAGGCTTGCAATCACCTCTTTGAAATTCAGTTTAAAACTCCTAACAAGTCAGCCTTTTAAGCACAAATCACTTAGAGAATATACATTGAGAAAAGCTGCCTTTCAAAGAAACCTCTTTAAAGAAAGGTTTTCTAAAATCTTCATTTTTTGCCTTAAAGAACATCTACCTTTCCCATGCTGGGTCAGCAAATGAAGTCAAAGTAAGTATTTTCTTTAAAAAGAAAAAGAAGTAGTTTGATAATTGGTTCACTTTGGTGGAAAAATACACGGCATATAGAGAAATTCACGTATTACCAGAAGATTGTAAAACATTCCAGATATTCAGAAATGTCAGAACTATTCTCAAGCTTTTGACATATCCTAGCAGGAAGTATAAAAGTTTCCATTCATCTTAAAATACAGCATTCAAAAAGGACTCCTTGGCTTTAAATAAATCCTGTAATGTTTGAATGCTCTCTCAGATCCACTGAAGGACTTTACAGATCGATTGACTAATGAATATCCAGGGCAAGTACTGAGTTACAAACACACTTCTATCTAAATTAGGGAAAATCTAAGACAAATGAATAGCTCAAACATGCATCAAACCTGTCATTTCAGCCAAGACTCTGAACATTGGTTTTGAAGATCTTCAGAGAAGAAGCGTGGCACAAAAATACTGATCTTATTCTGAATTACTTTGTACAAATATTATTACTGATATGTTTAAAAAAAAGGGTTTAAAAGGGGAATTTTATTCCTTAGCTTACATGTAAACATCTTAGGAAAAGCACACCAGAAGTAAATGCCAGACTAAGAGGTTTCAGGTGATATCAGTCATGCCATCCTCTGTGACTTCATGCCAAAATCTCCAAATGCTGCACCAAAGCAGCGCCTCCAGCCAAGAGGAGCTTCGGTTGGTTTTGGCACATTTGTCAAAAATTAGCACACAAACTTTATTTCAAAACATGCAAGGGAAGTTTTAAAGTTTTATTCTCAGAGCTAAACTTCCACCAGCAGTCAGTTTTCCTACTAAATGCTTTATTCACACCAGCTGAGGCAGGTATTGATACTTCAGACATCAGCTTCTTCATGAAGCTTGAAACAAACAAGTCAGAACAGAAAGACGAGAAGGTTCTGCAGCAACCCAAGAAGAACTGTTTCAGATCTCTGAGCTCTGAATATAGTTTTTGTTATTAGCATCTCACTGAGGAACCATCGTGATCAAAAATGGAAGTGGTGCAACTTGGCCTTACACTTACAGAGGTTTTCAAAACCCAGTAACGTACGATGAGGCAGCAGCTAAAAAACAGCTGCTGTGAGCAGTTCCAGCGCCATGGTGAAACCAAATACTCTGCAATAAGTCAAATACATTTAGCTTTATTAAAAAAAGAGACAAAATATTGAGGAATATATCTGCAATTGCTTAAAAAAATTACGTCAAGCTCTTTTATAATAGAAAAACAACAAAAAAAATCTCTAAAGATTATTTGTTTTAAGCATGTTTATTTCCTACAGAATTTAATCCCATCAAAACACCCACTCAATTTAGAATAAATTAACATGTATAAATTCCTAGATGTCTGCAGCTGGAAACTACAAGCATAAGATGCAATGAACAGTATTTCCTACTATATGAATCACATTTTTGTCCATATAATGTTAATGTGGAAAGTGAGAACATCTACCAAGTCTTAATCTGGATCTACTTGCCACATTATCTCAAATTTCATCTCAATAGAAGAACTGTTCAATCAGAAAGAATCATCATACAGACTTATTCTCTAAAGAAATTTGTTTTCCAAACTTAACAAAAGCAGGAAAATAAAGAGTTACTGCTCATATTATCTAACCAAAAACCTTACTTTAGCTCTCTAACATTATTCATTTAGGCACAACAACACAGACTAGCAGGGGAAAAATAGTAATAAAAAAACCCAAAACCTGAGTGTTTCAATTCAGTTACCAACAATTTGCACTCCCCTTCATAAATAGGGCAGATAAGAACACATTAAGAGCAGGAGGAGGATGAACAGTTGTCAAATCAATAATCAAGAGAAAAAGACCATCATGAAACGCTGAATAATGACCTGGAAACTAAAATGAGGCACTTGAGATGAAGCATCAATCATCCAGATGGGGAAAGGTAATATTTACATGACTCCTGTACACTAAGGCAGAACAAACCACTTTGAAAGTGGCTCCAGTGGCTCAAATGTTCCAGATGCAGTTTGATGTGTTATCTTAGGTAAACACCTATGAGCAAAGAAAGACCCTACAAAAACAGAGATTACCTCTGAAAATACAAGTGGGTTTGATGGACCGAGCACAGTGCAAACACTCCCAAAATCCTGTACACAAATATGAGAGAAACAGGGGGTTAGAGAAGGGTTTAATTATCGATACTAATTATTAGATAGTTTGATCTAAAGGTGAGGACAGACACTGACTGCTGGCAGAATGCTTTCAACAACATGTGTGACATGATACCAAGTACAAGAAATTACCTTTCATTGAAAGATTTCCACAAGATGTTTAGGTGATAACCTAAAATTCCAAGTCACGACATTAGAAATGTGTAGCAGACATCTATCACATGCCATTAATAAGCATATATATAAATCAGTAGAGTTTCTGCAATTAAATATGTACTAGTTAGTTTAGCTTGCAGTGAGAGGGAGCACAAAAGCTATATATTTATGCCTCAAAGTTGCCTATACCTTACCTTATATAAACCATATCTGACTCTTCAATTGAAAGTAAACCAAGTCCTTTAAATTTAAAAGCCATTCCTAATTGTTGACTAAGTACCAATTTAATCAAGCCATTTGGCTGAGTTAACCAGATGATTAAACACTGTTCCTATGAAGTCATGTTCACTAACAGTTTCAACACAGAGATTTACAATTTACTGAGTGAAGCAAATACCTGAATGAAAGTAAAACTCTGTGTGTGTACAGTCCAAAGGCACGTTCTCAGGTTTTTCAACTAAAAAACATTCAAATTTCTTATTCATTAATTTATTGGACATTACAGGTATTCAAAGCAAGGACCATTTTATAAAAGCAGAGATTACTTCCCCTTGCTTACAAGTTCACACAGGCAGGTAATTTCAAATATTAGTTCTAGGGACTCGATGCTGCAATAACATATTACAGCCAATTACAAAAGTAATTAGATGGGTTTCCTCCTTTCAGTTTTTATGAGGTGGATGGTAAGCACAATGGGTAAGCAGTGACAAAACGAAGTCAGAGGAACCAGGATTCCCATTCCCACTGCTCAACAACACAGAAGTTAAGCACAGGAATGGAATTCCAAGGCAGCTGGCTAATAATGAATGTATGTTGGCCCTATGGGTTTTTACCGTTACGGTGTTTTATTTATCTTTTCAGTACAGGTAATGTGTTAAAGACAGATAAATTTAGGTGAAAATGCCATTATTATCCCAAAATTAACCTAGGAAACAGAACACAAAGCTAGCATATTGGCTGACCCCAAGACCCATGCCAAAGACCATCTGGTTAGGGGTCACTAGCACTTGTGTCTGTCAGGTGTTTGGACCAGCAAATCCTGGTTTGCCTAATTCACAAATTCCAAAAGTCCCAGCAAGTGAAATTCCAAAAGTACCAGAAAAGCTGAGAAAAGAAAGGACTTTCTAATTTAACACAAAACACTTGAAATAATGGTAAAATAGTATCCATTCTCCTACAGTTCTTTCATTCAAACTCCTTGTAACACTGATACATTTTAACAAGGAACAGAGACCGTTTACCCAGGATTACTGTGAGGAAACCAGCTCTGCCTTTAAACATACCTTGCCTTGGAAACTCATCCGACTCCCTGTGAACCAGGTCAGAGACTCGATTTCCATAGTGCATCCTGGTGTCGTGATCATAGGCCTTCAGTGTCTCACTTGAGCTGTAGGACTTCTGGGTTGGCACTCTGCAGTCCTCGCTGTCCAGGGAAGAGCTCGTGTAGCGACACTCCTTCCCACAGCGGCCCCGTGTCAGGGAACGGTGTCTTCTGTCTTTTATATCCATTATTCTGAGTCAGGAAAGCCACTCTTATATTTGGGGTCAGTCGCTGTCACCTAAAAACATGAAAGGATAACAAAAGTGAGCAATGCTGCTGCCACATTTTGGTTTATTCTACTCTCCCTGACTTATCCTTGAAGAACAATGCAGCACAGATCGAGAAGAAAGGGAAGACCCACATGATACATCCTTAGAAATTGAAATAATTGACTTGAATAGGTGGGGAGAAAAAAGATGAAATGCTGCAAGAGAATTGCATTCTATCTAAATTATCATCCCATTGAAGAGTTTAAAAAATAATGATAAAACAAAAACACTGTCATCTTTTGATTTTTGAATGAGCCCTGGTAACACAACTGACAGAATTATATTTGTTCCTGTTATGCAACAGTACAAAGAAAAGCAGACTCAAACCAGCCTTAATTATTTCCCTTCTTCCTGCAGGAGGGCTTGCAATTAAGACTGAAGCATGCTGGAGAGTTGCATAGAAGAGATTACTCCTATTCATCCTTAATGCATTACAAAGCTGTATGTTATCCTTCAACGTGTTCACAAGCAGCAGCGACTAATTTTATTACTCCTAGTTAACATATTTCAAGGCCCTGCTCTCAACAAAAGGTTGGGCTGGGTATCTCCAGAGGTCCTTTCCAGCCTTGACATTTCTGCACAGTTATGATTCTCTGAGCACACTTTGGGAATTGGCTGCTCTTGTGCACCAGAGAACATGATTGGATGTGCTTCTTCACAACCAGTCAAGATGACCAGTTTATCCATCTCAGCAGTTGGAGCTCTTGAAAATTGTTTAAATCTCTTCTTGCTCACTGGACCAGAAAGAGAGATAGCTTTTTACAGTCTCCTTACACTCTACTTAATTAGGACACTCTTACTGTCGATATAGACTTTAATATATTCATAGTTAGCACGCATAAACTTCAGAATTAAAGATACTGTAGAAAGCAAGAAATACAGTAAGCACAAGCACCCTAACCACTGGGGTACTAATTATTTTGAGTTGGTATTAGTATGTATGTCTTTCTCTCACAGCATACTATGCCCAGGTCTGTGCAAGTCCTGAGAAATCCTCATGACAAAACTTTTTGCTGCAGATGAAATCTTCCCACGTAAAAAAATACTCAGATCTGCTAACGAGCAAAAATTGGAACAAAAGCTCTTGCTTTTCCATATGTGGCTAAGGAGGTGAAGAAAGGGTTCTGGCAAATTTAGCTGGGATAGTTGAAGACCTTCTCCTCGCCCCTGTCCCCTCCCAGTGCAGGTTGCTACTCACAAGCCCACCCAGCAGAACGGGGCCAGGTCCTGCACACCAGCTCCACCCAGGACACAAGCTTCACCTTAAACCACCAAAGCTTTTCAGCAGTGCAACTCCTTCTGCCACCTCTGCCACCAGAGGAGCAAACACCAGCCAAAACTGATAAAAAATATGGAAGGCAGCCATGCCTTTCATTGTGGTAGCTGTTTGCACCTGCAGGAGAAGAGGTCATAACACTGGCATAAGTATTGGCTAAATCTTTGCTTGTTGGCTGGAAGAGATTAGGGCCCTCAGAGAGAATAAATGTACTTGGCCAGAGGAGCTAGTGACCTAGAGAAAAGGTTTCTGGGTTTCATTTAGATTTTGACATTTAGGCTTCTTGTGGGTTTTGGGTTTGTGTTTTTGGTTTTTTTCTTTCTTTCTCTCTCTATTTTAGAAAAGAAAGTTAAGTAACCGTGAGAAACAGCTGCTTTAAGCCACCCACAGGTACTCTGCAATCTGTGAGCGATAAGAAGTGTAAATACGCTTTTTTTCTCCTTTTTCACTTATTTTTAAAGTTTCAGAGGGGGGAAAAAAGTCACAAAACACAACACACAGAAAAGCCAAAACAAAATCAGAGACATTCAGCAGTTAAAACTGATAGGGTTAGTTTTATAATTTCAGATTAAAGAGAAAGGAAGACTCAATATGCATTCCTGTTTCCTCTCTGAACATCTGGTGGCTTAACTGACTACTCTATATCTGAATTGTACTGTAATATTTATTAAGCTGTAATTTGGTCCTGTAATATTTATTAAACTGTAAAGCATATTAACACTGGTGGCACAAACACTTGCTTTCACTTAGATTAACAACGCCTGGCTCTTTGATCCCAGTTCAATACTCTCTCATCAAATTCAGATATCAATTCATCACAATTATAAACACAGAAACAAATATATTACAGCATTGAACAAAAACTGCCAATTACTCTCTGGATGTCTTCATGCTATTATTGAATACAAAACCTGTTATTCCATATGAATTCCATATTGTCTGTGAGGTCAGCAAACAAACAGCCTTTTGTTTTTGTGGCTGCTAAACTTTAAGCTTTCTGGCCTAATTTCTATTGTCTCTGAAAGAACATTTAATTCCTCGTTACTATAGTTAAAAGAAGGATTTACTATGACCAAGGTAAAACTTCTGAGTATTTCCAGGATGTGAGCTCATGAAAGCATCTTCTCAGGCAAACAACAGTTTTTGAAATTGTTCCCTAAATAAATATTCTTTTGTAGAATTTTGTGCAATTACTCTACAAATACCAAAATAAACAGAAATGGTAAGACAATGCCATACTGCTGATCATGCCGGGAAATATTCCTCTGCACTGTTTCTACCACACCAACTCTAACAGGTTAACACAAGAAAATAAATGTAGAAATGTGATAAATATGTCCCAAGAGCTTTAGTTTGATCTTTCTTAGGGAAAATTTTGTTACAAGAATCAGGCCTCATAATAATTTGACGAATAACTTGATTTTTATAATGCCAGACCATTAAAAATTTCTTAAACTTTACTACATTTTAGGAGATGCTTAAAAATACTGTAAATAAATTTTTAAAACATATTTTTATTTAATTACATGTTCATATTTATTACAGCACACTTTTTTTCTGAATTTTTTATTACTTGAGGACAACTCCCAAGCATCTGAGACTAAATACATCCGCCTAAATGCAACAAAATATTCTCATTCATCTCTCCTTTTCACCTGGGCTTTGGGGATTTCTGTGAACTCAAAGCAGTCAGGCAAGAAGCAGTTCCCACAGCATCATCCAATAACCATTCTCAAAATTCAGACAACAGTATCACCATACACTGCTTAAAATACGATGAAGTGAAGCTGTAACACATTCCTAGAAAATCTGTTTCACTTTTTTTTTCATACTTATCTTTTACAGATGAAATACTGATTCAATTCTAAACACCTTCCCTGTTAGATAGTGAAATCTTTATGTAATGTATTCCTGGAAAGGTAAGGTGTGATAGCTTTGGTTAAGTGAGAATAATGGTGAGATTCAATTGGAGTTTAGAACTCCTGATACTCTTGGAGTTGCTCGTCTCAAGGGCTCTCTATGAACAGTTTATTTTGAGTAATTGACCTAAATAGTAACTGATTTAATAATTTCTTTTGTTTCAAAGGATTTAACTAATACTGCTCATTCTGACCCACTTACTCCACAGAGCAGTACAACCACTAAGAACTGATTTCAACTGTTTTTCTCCTCTGTCTTTGGTTTCATTACCTCAGAAGCACTAATAGGAGCTCCACCTTTGAGTGAGGTATTTATTCAGAAAATACTTATTGATGATTTATAATGGCCTGCTGCAGAGTGGGTCAGACTTCACAGGAGTGTAATCTCAGCTGACCTGGGCCTTCCACTAGCAGTCAATCTAAAGCAATAAATGGCACATGCTGTATTTGCTGCTGGCGTACTGAGATCCTATGTGCTGCTATTACATGTATCCAATACAATTCCAACTCTGTAGTCACCCAATACTACATTTATTGTGCTTATATGAAGATTATTTACCTGGACACAACTACAGCAGTGGTAATGGCAGCGTAAGTGGGGTAGTCCAAGGGCATGAAAACACTATGACCTACAGGGACAAGAGAGGCAGGGGAAGGGGGTGGGGAGGAAAAGAGGGAGGAGCTGAGAAGTGAAAAACAATTTTTTGTTTAGGGGGTTTAAAATCTTGACCACATTTTCTTGTGTCAGCACAGTCAAATCAATAGGAGACATGGAGGGAGGGAGGGCTCAAAATGACTTTTAATGGCTTAGCGAAGCTTATGCCAAAACTCTCTTTAAATTTGAAGTTGTTTCATACACTTACCTAACTTAAGTCATGTGCTTGTTTCCTGCATTGTCGAGTGATCCTCACGCAATTACAGTGTACATGGCCATTAGAACTGCCACTCACAGCAGGCAGAGTGCAGGGAATCACTTGGAAATTCAAGGGAAAACAAAGCCCTTCGCTGTGCCCCAAAGTCACCTGGCACAACTGGATCCAAACATTACAATAGTGCACACGGTATTGGAAACAGCCTTTTTGGTTTGGTTTGGTTTTTTGTTTGTTTGTTTGTGGTTTTGTTTGGGGTTTTGTCTGTTTGGTTTTTTGTGGGGTGGGTTTTTTGTTTATTTGTGTTTTGGTTTTTGTTTGTTTTTGTTGTTGTTGTTGTTTTTGTTTAAAACAAGTAGTACATCATTTACCAACCTGTTCATTAAAAAAAAAAGGTCTCTTAAAAGCCTGTACTCCTTTTCAGGAGCAGCAATCGGAAATAAGCTTGTGATTTAGAGATTCAAACGCAGTTGATTATTTTATGCAAAGACTGTTTCTGAAATGAAAAAAGTGCGTTAATTCAGCTTTGGTGCAGTACAAATTTTCAGGTAAAAAAAATAAACCAGTTATTTAAATGGTGTGTTTTTTGATGATTTTAATATTAGTGAAAAAGTAAATCTCTATTTCTGCATCCCGTCTGCCTTTTTTTTAAAAAAGGCAATAAATAAAATGCAGTTTTAAAAACAAATACTACTATAGTACGTACACTTTGTTAGATGAAATAATGATTATGACAAATACAACGGATTTGATTTGCACCGAGAGTCAATGTATATTTAGACAGTCTGTTGGGTGTAATAATGCAACCTCATTTTTCACTGATAAATTGTTAGTCTTATTTTTCATATTTTAAATTTTTTTTTTCTGTCCAAATACTGAATTTTCCATTTAGGGTGCCACTCTACGTATGTGTTAAAAATTAGATGTGTTAATTATGACATGGGAAATAGCAATTTGAGAACAGTTGTGATAAATGACTCAAGTTAAGTAAGAGAAGACATACAGTGCTTATAGGCATTCTGCGTTGGGCTTTACTGCAGAGAACCCCTGCTTTTTTTTTTTTTTTCCTTTGAATAAATAAAAGCTATAGGAAGTATTTACAGACTAAGGGCAGTCAAAATGGTACACACAACAACAAAATCAAGCACTGTGCCAAATCTTTATCTCATATATGTATTTTTATCTGTTTAAATATACATATTTTTATTCCCAGACTATCTTCTGAGATTTCTGTACTCCAGGAACTTAGAAATCCCACAACTGTTTAACTCTATTATGAAAATAACATCCCATTAAGAAAATAACATGCCATCAAGAACTGATGAAAAGCCCAGGAGCTACAAGACAGTTTTCTAGCAGTCAGTCTCACATTACTCACTGACTGCTAAGAATTAACCCCTTATTTTTTCCCTGTGTGTTGGTCCATGAGGGTTGGTGGATGTGAGCCCAGGCTCGCCTCTGTGCTGAGAGGCCTCACAATTGTAGTTCTGAGGGCAAATGGAGAATTTCTTTCTTAAGGGCACTTGGTCAGCTGAAAAAGCAGCCAGACAAATTCAGATCCAAAGTCAGAACTGTTATTAAATCTGGCTTCTGGTTTATGAAGCTCATGAGCTGGGGATCACCACAGATTTGATACCAGTACAATTTCCCTACCAGCGAAGCATCGGTGAGGTTACCAGGTCTGAGACAGAGCGGACATATGAACCAACCAAGTCTTCCTGTTCATCTGCTACAAACTGCTACAAAAAGAGTGTTTTTCCCTCTCTGAGAGCATGAGAAATAGCAAACTTCACAAACACGTGGGAAAGGTTCCAGAGCAGGAAGAAAATGACTGGCCTTTAAGCCTCCGTTACGCAAAACCAGTGTGGTGCTCTGATAGCCCGCACAGTAAATGTACTTGATTTTTGTTGAGAAGTTATGTTAAATTCACTAAAATATCATTTGGATCATACACAATTCAGTAGCTGATCATCAAAAGAGATCACCAACTCTCATGCTGATTCCCATCCCAGAAGCTACAGCAGCCATTAGGAGCAGATTGTGTCCCCGTGACTCACAGGGGACCATGCTTTGGCAAAGCTCCTTTTCCAGAGAAGGGCTTATAAACCCTGCGAAGTGGCACTAAGCAGAACATTACTAGTTATACAAATGAGGCTGAAATGACATCTTTTCTTCCTAGACACACAGAGGCAAAACAGTAAAAGAATTTGAAGGCCAAGTGAAGAACAGAAAGTGACAGATTAAAAATCTTTGTGTATTCTGCTGGTTTTCAAGCATGTGAAGTTTTCCCGTTTTTCCTACTGGAGAGCGTTCTTCCTTCCTTTCAGAATGAGGCATTGATATAACCCCCATTAAAAAAATTAAAAAAAAAAAGGAAAGAAAAACAAAAGAGGAGCTTTTACCCAAGGATAACACATTTCCATTCCTAACTCAAAGCTGTTTACAAATATTCATAAACAGCCATGAGAGTTAAATCTGCACTACCCCTGCTCTACCCAAAAGGTTAAACACCGTAAGAGACCCACCTGAGGTCACACAGTGAGTTTGCTGCACACTGGAAACCACAAGTTCCAGTTTCCTTCTCTCACAATAGTTATCTACATGCTTCCATCATTCTGTGCAGTGAGATTTAAAAAAAAAAAACAAATCAAAACCAAACCAAACCAAAAAGTCACCACAGAACAGCACAAGCCCAGGTCTCTATTAATATAGTTACTTAAAATTAGTACAGCTGATCAAGCACACAAAATAGATTTAAAGATCAAATATGAACCAGTCACTTCAAAAGACAAAGTCTGCTAGAAATAATTGCCTAAAGAACACTATTACTCTTCTACTGCCTAGAAAGAACAAATAATAATATTATCTGCTGCTAAAATGCTGTTAATGAAGAAAGGTAGAATAATTCATCACTGTATAGTTAAGACAATGCAGTTAAGCATGCTTTAACGATTCTGTATAATAGTTTCCTATCATCAGAGAATACTTTTGAAGCAGGGAATAATCGTCTAAATAATTTTTGATTAAGTCCTTGATCAAACTGATCAACATTTAGGGAAGTGAGATAGATCTAAATGCCCATACAAGGAGTGACAACTTGCTTTATTTAATTGTCCATTGGTGATGCACTTTTTTGAATCCAATCCTGGGGTAGAATGCTGTCTTTAATTAAGCTAATGGGATTTTTTAACCTTACTAGCAATGGAGCCAAGACATCAAGCTGGTTGGAGAACAAATTGCGCTCCAGCCATTCCCCCTCTTTTGCTTTCACCAACATTTAATTATTTGCCAGAATTTTCCAGTGTTCTGTCCTCTTGTCAGGCTGCTTTGTCTTTTCATTTTCTTAAAAACCTTATTTATGCCCATAGTTTCAGTTATGGATTTGAATGCTGCTCACTTCCACAAGCCTTCTTCTAGACCCAGGCTAATCCATCAGCTGTCTCTGGGAGCTCCTGGGCACGGTGCTTCCATATTAGACTCCAGGGGTTTGATAGAGGACTTGTGCTATGAAGCTGGAGAAATGTAACTGTACTTCTCTTTGCACTTCGACAGGTTGAATGTCAAGAATTTGAAGACAGTTCCTTCCCAATTCTTTCCCACTTCCTTATGTTAAAACATTCTGTAATTCTACACCCGTTGGGCACCTTCATTCCTGCTGGCAACAGCAGAAGCTGTACCACTGGGAGAAAGATCAGCCAAAAGAAAACCCTTCGGAATGCACCTTTCATTTCTTGTTTACTCTTAACAGATGAACACACTGTTAAAGGGGAACTTTTCCAGAATCTGAGATCCAGCAAAGCTCCTGTGCCCGTCTCCTCAGAGGATGCTACTACAAGATGATCATACTGCTGAAGAAGTTTCTTAGCTATTTTCAAACCTCTCCAAGACTATTCTCAGAACTCATCAAATGTAGTAATCATGCAAGCAGTTATGAGTTTAGGTACTTTACTTATCACTTCAGTTGAGAACACCACCTGCTTTTGACTCTACACTTACATCATTCTCTCTCATTCTGTCCAAGAAACACTCCCTTTCTTTCTTTAAAGCTTCCAGGGAACCTCTCCTACTTCAGTTTCATACTAACAATTTTCATATGCTCATTAGCAAGTTGCTTTAATATGCTTTCTCCCTGCTAGCAGGGTCAACCTATGAAAATATCCTTTGATGAAGGCTTTACTAGAGACTATTTTTAAGGCTACATAAAATTTGGATAGTAAAATTCAACAATATTTTGAAATGCCTAACAGCAGAATGCCAATAAAGCTATTCCAAATTACACAAGTAAATAATCCACTCAGCTAAGGTCTGATACTCCCCCCATTAGACAAAAAAAATGGGAAAAAAACAAACAAAAAGGCAAAAAAGGAAAACAGAGTCTTTTTGTTTGTGTAAGCTGGTAGCCTTACTCCATGGGAGTTCTTTGCCTTTGTAAACACACAGATTTTATCAGAAATAACAGCTTCCTAAAGTGATTCTTTGTTTTAAAGGTTCAAGGTAAGCAAAGAAAACGTTAAAAGAAATAGGAATGGAAGACAACAGAACATCATGATAAGGCACACAAAATGGATGACATTATAGCTCAACAGCTTCCATACAAGCATTTTCTGAAACATTTTAAATCCTAGATTGCCTCAGCCAGCACTGAAACTTTGCATAATAAAGTAAGAAGGCTGCACTGTAAGTTTCTGAGCTAACAAGTGTTGTTCCATCTTCCAATATAGGAAAACAAATTGCTTTATAGATAGTAATTAAACCTTGCAGTGATGGATAAAATGAATACAACTATTTTTAAAAAATGACCAACTGTAACTCGAAATCTCTGAAGTGAATTTACAGTGTCCACACAGTAAGGAGTTAGCAGGGACAGAACTGAGGTCCTGTCACCCTGAAAGCTGGTCCACCCAAACCTGCAGTTTGCTTGCCTGTTATAACAGCAGAAGAGGACAGAGAGAGTTTCCTTGATTAAAGGAAAACATTTGAATAATTTAAATTAAGAAAAATACACTTCTAGGAAATCAACCTGTACAAGATCACAAAAAGCAGCAAATACCTATAAAATAGTACAGCCACTGTGCTGACACTACATCCTCTGGTCCATCTCCAAATCGTGAAGGAGAAGGCCACATGCTTCAGCAGACATGTTATCTACCTCATCATTTAGGGCAGCACATGTAATCTAATGTTCACTCTCACACTGCATCTTCCTTCTGCAGAATTCTTGGACAGGACCATCATTTTGCTTACTATCCTCTAGCTGTATCTCCAAAGAAAGCCTGGCACTTGCCGGTGGTAAGAGCGTTCCTCAGTGTCACACTGTCAGCAGTCACTGCTCACGTGCTGAGTTGTCAGGGAGAAGCCCATCCTGGCTCCTCGGCTGCCACACTTCTCAACCCTGTATCCAACACCCAGCAGGAGGTTCCTGAAGGCACCTGGAGACAGCAAGGGCTTAAGCTGAACCAGGCACAGACCGTGGGAGCTCACGGGGGATGCTCTCAGATGAGCTACTGCATGAGAAATGCAACCAACCATCTCCCATCCACTGTGTGTGGCACTTTCACAAAGCAAGAGTCACAAGGAAGTAACAAGCTAAAAAATGCTCTTAAAACTTCAAGGAATCTTTACAAAATCCGTTTTGTCCTTCCTTTCCATTGCCCTTTCACAGATTGAACAAAAACCAAGCTGCAATGTCTAATTTCTTCTCGAGACTAAGCTCCCCGCATTAAAGCCAGCCCCCACAATTTTGCCATCTGGTGCCTGGATTGCCGTGCATCCAGCACAGAGATCCCTACATTCTTCAACTGCCATGGTCAAACTTCCCAGGCAAAAGCATCAGCACCCTGTGAAAAGGAGAGGGATCAAACCTAAAGGAACCTGGCAAGTAATATTTAAAGTAAATTTAAAACAAATGTTGTTTCACCTACCACATTTAGCTGTATCACTGAATCTTGCAAAATAAAATCTATCGCTTCAATGAAGACACTTGATTTAAACTAAGTATATATTGTATCTGTACAGCTATACAGACATCCTGATCTACATCCACAGTATATGGAATGCAGAGTGGTTTAAAATTGCTTATTCTCCAAAGGTATGATAAAGTTTACAGCTTTGTTTTCTCAAAACAGAAAATTAACTGGGGGTCCAAAACTTAATTGATTCTTTTTCTAAGGATTAGATATTATGTACAGAAACAAAATTAATAACTCTGTTTAACAAAAATTACATTCTGAAACCACAATTCTCTACAGTTATAACCAACTTGTTAAAAGTCAAACACAAGCCTTAAAATGCCCTCTTTGTTCCAATGCTGTATTACCCACCTAGGTAAATGATTTTTTAATATCATTATTTTTAGCAGTACTTTACAGATGGCAACAATATTGCATCGAGTTCTCCTCCCACAAAACAAGTATTGGAGCAAGTCCAGGGAAGGATGCCAGTGTCTCAAGGGACTGGAGCATGGGATCCATGTGGAAAGATGAAGGAACTGGGCTTGTTTAACCTGTGCAGGGTTGGCCAGCAGTGCCCTTGCTGCTCCTAAGAGGCTACGAAGATGGAGCCAGGGGCTTTACTGAGGGGAACCAAAGGGGAGTGAGAAACCACAAGTGTCAACTGAAGTACTGGAAGATCTGAGCAGAAATAAATTGGATAAAAAACACTACGGGAACAAACAGGCCCTGGAGAGGTTGCTGCAGGGGCTGGGGGATTTTGCTCGATTTGAAGACTCAGCTACACAAAGCCCTTAGCAACCTGGTCTCAGTTCAGCATTGAAGCTTGGATTAGGTGAGCTCCAGAGGCCCTTTCCAGCATCAATGGTTTCTGACTATGATATTCCTAATTTAGGAAAAGTTCCAGAATAATAAAAAAGTTTTTTTTTAAGAAAGCCAACACAACTATTTATTTCAGAAACAAGCCTGTAAAGTGAACACGTGACGCAAGCTTTGTAAGCTGAGCACACAGGCTTAAAAAGTCAGAGCTTTATAAAGTAAAAAAATCATCTAAGCTTGTGGGTTTAAAGCTGAGTTCAAAGTTTGAACAGCACAATAAGGCAGAGGCTGCGTTCCATCTGCAGACATGTGCAGCCTGCAGAGGACCAGCAAACATCTCTGCTGTGGGGTCCCTGCTACAGCCACACTCACAACACAGCAGAAATGGGCTTTGTTGCTTCTTCAGTTTCACAGTACAGACCATCTGAGGGAACAGCAAATGCCTGAAATACAGTTCTAGAGTGAAGGAATTCTACAGGGACTAAAAGCACAATTTAACAAAAGTAAGAAGCACAAGCTCTACCACAATTCCCAAGACACTATTGCAAGCTTCTAAGTTTCCAAACATGTCATTTGGCAGTGTTGACTTTGAAACAGTCCCTCAAAAATGTGAAAACAAACCCAAAAGAAAACAACTCTGCCATATGTTATAATGACACTACCATAACTCTACAGAAAACAACACATGAGAAGGAACTGTAACCTCTAACACCCACCTCTCCACCAGTCACAGCCACATTCCCATGTCATGTAAATCAACACAAACCTGTTCTTTTTCCACTGAAGATTTTGTCTGTGGTTTGGCAGCCCAGCAAGGACAGCATTCACCTGGGCCTGTGCTAGAGATATGGGGCCAATGACCAACTTGAGCTCTGTGCGTGTGATACTCAGATATATGGTACGTTATTCTGTCTGAAAAACTGTACACTGTCGTAAAACAGAATAAAAAAATTAAAGCTAAAGTTATTATAGTGGCTTACCAACCAAATCCTTCCATTTCTACTTCCACTGCTGAATATGGTATATGAACCCACAACCCCACAGAAGTCAGTGGTGGTTTCTCTTTCTGTGTAATCCCATCTGCCAAACTGCAAGAGGCTTGTTGATTTTAGCCAATATACTGGGCTGGTAGGGGCAGTTCATGTTTCCTTTCTGCTGTATTTCATTCAACGCAGGGGTCGTTCTCTGTGGGTGGAGAACATAAGCTGCTAGGGCTGGGTATAGAGACAGAACAGCAGCCCTGCAGAAACTGCGAAGGAAGGAATACTTATAACCATTATATGAACTAGTGCTGGTAGTTCTTGAGATGTGCCGAGTCAGTAAAGTGTCCTAATTAATCACCTCCTTTGTAGCCTCCCTGTTTTGCAGTTATGTCTCAGATGAGCTCCCATTCATGATGACAGGTCCCGAATTCTCATGTCCATGACCTTATCCCCCAGACACACACACCTGGCTCTGGATGCACCTCATCCCCTGGACAAAGACTGCTATAAGCAACATCCTACTGCCCCTTCCACCAATGATTTTACTGATGCTCCACCCTTTAAAGAGTTTCTCCTCATCTCAAAGAAAAGCACTTCAATCCCCTATTCTAATAAATGAAGTTACTGAGGCAGAGAAGAGCAAAGTGCAGAGCAGCCCTGCTATTTAAAGCCTCCCTTAGCTGCAGTAGGTCATTCTGCCTTACAGGCAGTGGGGAAAAAAGAGTCTCCTATCTCTGTACCTCTTAGAGCAGGAAGGAAACTGAAACAAATACTATAAATGCTTTATTATCCTGAACTGAAATCAATAAACTATGAACAGTTGTAACCTAATTTACTAGCAAACATAACTGAAAAGATATCTGACAAAGCTTTTCATATACATTAAGAGCCATCAGATTGTAATTTTAGGTCAATATCAAGACACACAATGACCTAAGTAAAATGATCCATATACCATTACCAATTTACTCACTCATCCAAATTACCTCAGTAAATTCTAACTTGCATGAAAACTTTTATGAATTATTAAAATTAAAAAGGCAAAAAGTAAAGGAGAGAAGAGAAATCTTTTTCTTGACGATCTTGTCAGTTATGCTCATGTTGCTCTTTAAAAAGCAGGTTCTGCACAACCAGTGGTGGAAACTGTGCCTGTGAGCTCCCAGAGGGGTCGGATCTGTGAGCTCAGCCTGTGGCCATGGAAGGTGGTCCTTGGGTACTGGCAAGAGAACCCCAGGCACCTCAGAATTAAAGAGCTTTTTACAAATCTTAGACCGCTCATACTTCCCAGAAACAGTCTTCTATCCAAAAAAGAGCAGGATTAAAAAGTGTGTATTGGAATATTTAGTCAGTGGCATAACTAAAGCTAGTTAAAGTGACATCTCTCATGGCACTGCCAAAAGGTTTCACGCAGGACAGAAACCATTGATTCTGAACAACTCTAGTTCTGCCTTTTTAATAACAAAGAATAACAGGAGACACACAAGACTGTATCTGAACTTAGTGCAGCAAGTAAGAATCCCTCCTGTATTAGTGATTCATACCGCTTCATTCCAGGAAAAGCAGCTCCCTGCACCATACAGCCAGCTTTCTATGGACAAGAGCTCCGTGCTTTTACAAACAGCTAGAATTTAAAGCAGAAAAAGAAAACAAGTCTTTGTTCAATTAGACTGGGAAAAAAACAAAGCAAGACAAAACAACAAACACCAGAGTCTGCGAGTGAAACACTAGGCTGGTTTCAATTCTAACATCATTAAAGATACATGATCATTATTTTTTATTTCAGCTACCATAAGAGCAAAGGATTTCCATTTACACCACTCAGCTGTCCCATTTCACGCCCACTTCCTGAGCAAAGCTAAAAATTTGACAACCCCCAGACTGAGCAAGCACACTAAGGGTTAACAACTGAGAGCAGAAGCAACAGAAGTCAAGCTTCAGCAATTTAACAAGACTGTCCAACTTCAGCCTTTTGATTGAAAGGTAAGTTTTAGTCAAGATCTGATATACATACACAACTTACAGATTTCCTTGCTTGAATTTCTGCATTGGGAATTCTTTTAAATAAACAAACATGCTATTTATTTATTCTGGCTGTAAGTCCCTTTTCTCATTCTCATAAAAATATTGGCAAGGACAAACTGTTTGCATGAATCCTTGTTGGTTTAATACATTTTTTTTATTTATTTAGTCTTATTTTTGAACTTCTGGTCAACTTTCAACTCCAATTTTTAATATTTAGGTAGTGTAATAGCATGGTCACAAACTAAAATAATAAAATGCAAAAAAAAAAAAAAAGGGCACCAGGAAAAGAAATAAAATTCCTTAGGGATAGCACGCAGATTGGGCTTATCTCTGCGATTTGGAATTGATGGTTACATTTATATATTACAAGACCTGCAGAGGAGACATTCTACAACACACAAATCTCAGTGCTTAAGACTTGGGCAACTCCTCAAAAGAGAGACCTGTAGTAACCTAAATTGCAACTGAATTTATGGAAGTAGAATAACCTCTAACTGAAAAGAGTGATTTTTAAGCATAAAAAAACCTAGTTATCTTATTTCCTATAAACATCTTCATGGGAGTCTATATATTCACATATATATACTCGATATACTCACATAATATCTTCATCCTCAGTGTTCCAGTTAGATTGGCTTAACTTTTCAAACCTAATATCAATTCTGAAAGTAGTTTAGACATTCTAGCCTGAACAAGCAATGTTTCTCCTCTGTGAGAGGTGAAAAATTGTAGGTATTTGCCTTTTTTTTTAAGTCAGTTATGCATCTGAAATGTTTCTATATTCAGTATGAAAAACTTGCATGAGGCTACTGGAATATTTTCCAATAATCAAGACTACACAATTAGGAAATGTCCCATTTAGAAATTGAGTTTTGAGTGATAAGAAGGAAATACAAACTGGTCCATAGTGTCCCCCTCCCATTTAGGCTGCACTAACTTTAGTTCTCACACAGTGCAACCGCCTCAGCAGGCACAGTGGGTCAGATCAGGGCTTCAAATATACATGACTTAAAAATTGTGATTCAACATGAAATTGTGATGCATCAGTAATCAGATTTTTTTAAATGAAGAATCAGAATTATTAAAAGTTATTTCTTCATATACAGAGACTTGTCCATACTTCCTAAGAATTCCAGAAATCAGGTAAGTCTAAGTCTGCTTATCTATGTAGACTCAACCTAATCCTCACTTCGCTAAATAATAGCATTTATAAGAAGGACCAAAAGCATGTTCATTCCCACTAAGAACTTAACTACGGAAAAGCAAGGTGGCACATCATGAAAACCACCCACAATCTGTACTAAACATATTAGTTTCCCATTGCTCTGTTCAAGCTCCACAGTTAAACCAAACCTCTCTGACTCCATCAGAGCCTGGAACAGTAACAACAGGCACAGAAACAACCCTGGAAAAGCATTTGGGGCAGCAGAGAATTGTGCTCTAGGTCGGTGTGTGTAACAAAACAAGTAACACAGAAAGTGCCCAAAACAGATGCAATGGACAACTGGGTATTAAATTTGTAGTGCAGCAGGTAAAACTAAAAGATTTTTTAAAAAAAAATAAAATAAATAAACCGGTAAAGGTCAGAGTATGATGCACACATTTCACAGCACTGTACTGTAAATACTGTAAGATTTCCTTTTTCTCTGTTTGTAATCAGGACTTCATTAACATTCTTTGGGTTTCAGCTACTTGATTTTGACCCACTTTTGTATCTCAGCTTTTATAAGCTTCTTAATTTTGGCTGTTCCCCAAACCCATCTGCATTTCTGGAAATCGTACTCCTTATTTCTCTTGGTTTCACAAATTCTAGGTGGAGTTGCATTTGAAACAATCTGCAATTCTCTTTATAAATGAATCCAGCACAGGGCAATAGCACAGACTGGAAGAATTCAGCTATTCCTCTTGTGCATTTCCAAAATTACTGAAAATTAATGAGTTTCTACTGTGTGAATTTATATGCAACTCTTTGAAGCAATCATTACTACCCAGGAAAAGCCAGTTGAAGAAATGGGTTCATAAAAGGAAAATAACTAATACACTGTCCCTGTACCTGCTGTACTATTCAACAACACTTGTAACTGCAGTCCTGGATCCAAAATACACTGATAAAGCAAATTCCATGTCCAACAAGTAATGCTGACCAAAATTATGAATTTCTAAGTATGCTGAACTTGCCTTAAAAAGCGAAGTCTAAAGACTTTTCTTCCCTGGAAGGCAAGTTTTTTTTACTAAGACTCAATTCCCTTTTGTCCCAAAATAAATAAGATTTCACACACAATTGAGTTTATCTGCCTCAAATCGATTAAAACATTAAAATTAATCTTTAAAAAAAAAAGTATAGTTAACCAATCTGATTATTACTGCAAGTCTTGTAGGAACACAGATGTGCTGAATATGAAATTCACTGTTGAAAGGTACTTTGGAAGGTATTAGGCATTACTAGGATGCTTTCAAAACATGTGCAGCCACTTACAAAAAGTATTCAGGTGCTTTACCCAGTTTGAAAGGAAGTGCCTTTTCACAGCATTAGTTTTATAATGAGTCTTTTTAAGCAAATTTCAAAGAATATATGGTTCACATAATTTAAACTGAATTCACTTATAATTCAGTGTTTGACAGAGCTAATGTTTAATTGTTTCTAAGGAGTCTACAAATGAAAATATTTCTTTTCTTATTCTACAAACATTTAACTAAAATTATATTTTGCTCTGTTTTCACACTGAGGATTGAATTTGACACTGTAACAGAGAAAAGCAGCCTGTTCTAGTTAATGTGACTCTAATTATTGTACTCACAATTTTCCTTGTTTTATATTATAAAGAATTTAATGAGACCTACATTTTTAATAAAACACTAATGCTGTAGAAGAGGCTTTCTTCCAACAAATTCTGTTTCACCATCCAAGAAGCTCCTGACCAGTGAATTTACACCAGCAGTATCAAGGTTTGAATCCAAACGGGGACACAACTGCATGTCCTCTAGAGGCCACAACACCATGGGCACAGCTGTTTTAAGCTCTAGGTAATATTAATGACACAGCAAAAGTTAGTGTTTCCTTTTTGAGTGTTTTAAATCTTACCTTTTCTTATATCAGATACCTGAAGCTACTTTCTGTTTAACAGCTAATAAACACTTTTCAAATAATGTCATAATCTACCGCGTAGATCTTCAGAACCAGCTTTATCTTCCTCACACAAAGATAATGATGATTATCAGCTCTGCAGCTCCTATAAATCACTTCACCTCCACTGAGTTGATGGAGATATGTTGATTTACATCAGCTGAGAATTCTGCCAGTTTCTGCCCCAAGCACCATCATTTTCAAAACTCTTTTCCAGTGAAAACACGAAGTTGCACGCTAGTAAAAGTTTTGGGTTTGTCAAAAACCTGTTCGCATTAAAATGTAAATACACCATTTAAAATTTCAGTCAAACTCAGAGTACTCCTCACATATCAGTTGATTCTACATGTCTGGGCAACAGGGACCCATAAAATCTCCAAGTCACTGGACACATATGCCACTGTCACACAACATTTGCAAACTCGGTTGTATGCATACCTTAAAATCTAAAAAGTGGAGAGTTATGAACTGTTGTATTGCCTCAAAAATTAATCTAAGAAAAGAAACTTCTCAGGAAAGAGGTCTGTATCACGTCCCATCTACAACTCTGTAAGAGGCCCCTCCATTTCTTAACCTTCAAAGAAAACACGGCAAACCAGTGCTGATACCCTGCCTCAGTGACGGAAAGTTCACCTCTCTATAGGACACTTGTAGAGCACAGACAACTGAAATTTAAAATTAGGGCAGCTGGCAATTCTACTGCTATCAGTTCTCATGCACGAGGCTTCCCAGCACTTGCTTCTTCCCAGTAAAAACCAGAGGAGGACAGAAGGGCGTTGGACAACTGGACCACCCCACCCAGCATCTTGTTTGTAACAGCGGCAGTGAGTAGAAATCCAGGGAAACGGAAGAAGAGAGGGTGTAGGTCTCACATGTCCAAACTCACAGTCTTTTTAGCTCATTTACTCAAAGTGATGTGAAGTAACTCAAGTTAAAAGTACTTTTCAGTCTCTTCTGAAGCCTCTGTTGATATTTTGCACCCTCAGTCTGCATTGGAGTGGAGGCTCACAAGCCCAGGCTCCCTGCTGGATGAAGAACCGCTTTCACGGGCCCATTTTAACTCCAGCTGGAACCCATACTCCTCATGTGGAGACTGAACATGCTGGAAAATGGCATGGATTTTATTTTTTAAACAGAAAGTCTTCAAAAGTAAAAGAAGAAAACTGAGAAATCTTACACAATCTTAGGGGTTGGGCAAGGTGACCTCCAGAGATTCCTTTCAACCTCAACCGCTCTGTGATTCTGTGCTTTTTGTCTCTAAAACGGTATGTTCTTCTAAAAGACCATTATGAAGGATTGTCAGCAATTCCCTCTGTACGTAGATGATGAAGAAGAAATGAAAAATAAGATGTAAGATTTGGAACCATAACTTGTAGTGCTTCATCACAGAACTTGAAATTAGTTGCTTTAAAGCACTTCCAAGGAGACCAGGACCAATACCCAGGCAATTGGGTGAATATTTGCACGCAAGCCGTAGCTTAGTTTCCTTTTGAATCAAAGGTTTTGCTCCTCGTTTCCCCTTCCACATGACATACACTTCTTTTTCATTATGAAACATAAGAAGATGGGAGAATAAATTCCACAGACAGGGCGGATGGAATGAGAAACTATACAGTAATTTATAATGGACTAATCAAATAGCATGGATCGTGTTTTAAAACCTCCCCTAGACCTCCAAAGGCAATTATAGCAGAGGAGTTTTCAGAGTTACACCTGACTGAGATGGAAAGGTCTGTGTACATGAAATATTAAAAACAAACTCACTATAAATAACCTCTAACTGAAGCACAGCCCCAGTGACAACTAACATTTTTTTTTTCCTTTTTCTCTCGTTTTTGCCCCTTGACATAGCAGTGTGAAGACTGTAAAAGAAAAGATGGAATATATATCTATAGAATGACCTACAATTTTCCAATTCTTATGGTGTTACCAGTGAGGGAAATGCACAGGTATGTTTGTGGCCATTACCTTCACATTCCAGTTTCTTTACTGCATCAACAAATATAACTGACCAGAAAACAGAGCAGCGTTAACTACAATAGAGTCCTGCTACATAATTTGCAATAAGATTATTTGATTTGTAATACTATAAAAAGAAGACTATTCCATATCTGTCCTAAAATATTTGTAAATTGTATCACAGATTAAGAGGTGGCCCTAGCCATCTGAGCACCACTTGATACATGCTTTATGTTAATAGACATTCTCTTGAGTAGCTGTGCTTGAATATGTTATAAAGAATAAAAAGAAACACCGTTTAGCAGTGTTTTTAAAACCCTGAGCAATTTCCATAATTTGTGACAGTCGGCAGATTTTGATAGTATCTCACATTGATCGTTATGTTTCAAGACGACAATCATTACACTATTATCTGCAGTTGGAGCAGTGGAACCTAGCCTCCTAATTAGGATGAAAAACTGCTCCAGTTGCAACCCCAGTAAGTCACACAACAAGTCAATAATTTTAATAAGAATTAATTTTAAAAACTCCACAAGGTTGTATTGGAAGTTATTCTGGCATGTCTATTGATTAACACTTGGTATTACATCCTGTAGAGGACTCATTAAATACAGCATCAATCTAAATGTAATATTTTGGCATTTCTTGGAATTTTTAAAATATATTTTACTTACTATAAAGTTAAATAAAATAGAACAAAGCATTAACAGATTATTAAGGTAAAGTACCTTTTTGATTGGATGTGCTGACTTCACACTGCACTTGAAAGCAATAGGAATGATTACTTCACTATACTAAAACTAAAAGGATTTGTGGCTAAGAAAACTGGCATTTCCCTTGATCAAATATCTCAATAAATCTCACAGATTTCTAAAATATAAAAAATCTGGTTGCTGCCACATACTGAATCAGTCATATCTTGATTACTGCAACCCTGTTGATTATGACCCCCCAGATGTTTTTCCTTTTAGGAACATGTAAATCTGGGGGGTGTGCACTAAAAAAAAAACGAGGAGATTGCTTTATTTTCCAGTTTCTGCTTGAATCTGAAAGAACATCAACAATTCTAAATGCAAATTTGATTTTTGAGAGCTGCTAAAACATTTACTAACATGGTGACACAGCAGCATTTATTAACATGGCATCCACCTAGACAAACTTGGAAACCATTAATATTTGCTATAATACAATTATACCTATTTAACAAAAAAAGCTTTTACTAGTCCCGTTTTCATTTGTCTGAATTAAAAAGCTTTTAACGTTAATATTCGAGGTTTACCATGTAAGAAACGTCTTTTTTTTATTTTTATTTTTTTTTTTAGCATGGACATTTATACTCTGATAACAAGGTTGGACAGAAAAATGAATTTCAGTAAAAGGCCGAGAGTGATGCAGCTGTAACTCTGTGAAGCTGCTCCAAGCTGGGAGCTGATGCTAGGTGGCAGTCCTGTGTAATTAAACACCAACCAGTCCTTCCCTGCATCTGATTCACTCCAGGCATTTTTCACAACAACCAACTTGAACGTTTGGAATAACAATTTAAACAACAAACGGATCTCTTTTTTTCCTTTTACTTTCACCTCCTGAGAACTTTATTCCTTATGCATAAGAAGTCTCAAAATTAAATTTCCTATCAATAAACCTGTGTTTTAGCACAGCTCTCAAAACAGAAGCCAGACTTTGTTTCCACCCTACAGTACTACACTCCTATTGCTGGTACTGCACCATTTCTAACTCCTGTGTAGGTTCTGACCTCGCTTTTCTCTGCATCTCAGAAACAGAATTACCTCGTGTTTGAGGTGTGTACTTTTAAAGCCTGCTTTAGTCTCCAGATGTATTTGATTGAAGAGCTCACTTTAATCTGATCCCTTTAAATGCTACTGCTTTTAACAAGTTCCATGTACACCACAGAGTAGTTGCAATTATTTGTAGTTGCTGCAGATAAACAAGGGTCACACGTACTTTCCTATACAGATTTTTGAGAATGTGTCTCGCTTTGTACAATGTTTATTTCCAGAAGGAAAACGTGTTCAGTTCACGCAATCACTTGAATCACAATTCAGAAAGGTTTCTTTACCAAGTAAGGTAAGTCAGCCTGCTCCAAAAGCACCACTGACAGAAACCTGTTAGGGAAAGTTTCAGTGCAGTGACAACTACAGTAAATACAATAACAAACCATGTCAGTTATGTTCGACTTATTCAACAGTGAGAACTGCTTATATATTATACAGTGTATGTATATAATACAGTGAGGTTTCTTCCTCATTTAAACACGCACCCAAATGGGGATACAGAGGAGCTCTTACTGTAATAATTAATACAAACCCAACATACTTGTTTTTTCTGCAAAACTGCTAAGGACCTGAGAATCAGTGATTATGTATGAAGAGGTATCAAATCTCTCTTCCCAGATTTTACTGACGATGCACACATATTACAGAGTACTAGCTGCGATTGTACATACAGAGTCCCAACTCAATTAAAAAGCAGAGCAGTCAGTTAAGAGGCCTCAAAATCACAGCACTGAGACTTGTAAACGAAAGCAGAGGACACGTGGCTGCTCCCTCACTATCCTAAATCAACTTGTCCAGAACTTCTTTAGTCCAGTTACAAACACATCTGAAGTCATTGCTTCTGTTGGGGGCCCACAAAAACCGTTTTCATGTCTAACTGACCTTAACATTTATTTCTAGGAGGTTTATTGAAGGTTCTAGAATGCATATCACATTGTTCCTTCTTTCCAGATTTGACCATCAGCCCACATTTTATTATCCAAAAATTCTGCTTATTTTGGGCTTTTCTAATGCAGAACACGAAGACTCTGTTGTCCAATCATATCTAAAGAATCCTCTACAATGACAGAATCTGAGCATTTCAAATACTCATATCAGTTGTTTCTGTTTCTACAACAGAGTGAAGAAACCAACTGTGTCACTGGAACACAGTAAGAACTACTTAGGATGTCAACTTATCCAGAACAACAATATAATCTGCACAAATGTTTAACAGTAGAGGGGGCAGTTCTATTTTGGTGTATCTTACTAACATTTACACACAACAACGTGAATTTCTGCAACTGTGGTTTGTCCCTCAGCAACTTTAATGCCTGAATTCTTCTAAGGCACGTGAGGACAGTTACAACCAAAAGAGGTTTGTAAAGAACCCACATCTGCAGCAGGGCTGAGTCAGTCCTGTAACACTTGGTGTTGTGCCACCCTGCTGAGCCAATACTTGAGGAACCAAACCACAGCTGTGAACATTTTGCTTAAAAAACCCTTTTCCTCTCGCTGGTCAAACAGTAATTGTGGCCCCTGTGGCTCTGCAAGGACCAAGGTTCTTCATTTCAATCTAAGTGACCTTAGAAAGAAACAGAACTCAGCTGAGGAACACTGCACTTCCTAACTCCTATGTAAGTGAAAGCATTTCTTCTTCCCTTTACACAGCTTTTCTAGATCTTTCCCACTGGATCATAATCACTTATTTTTTAGTAAAAGGTTAAAGCTTTTTTGGAAGTGACAGCAAGCCAATGTACTGTGGCTTTTTTAACAATGCAACAGTTTATAATTGACTGCTTATGTAGTAATTGCTCTATTTATAGAGATTATTTGCATGAGAGAAGTGATTGACATCACCTGGTATTAATGATAGGGAGAGGGTTCATTTCACAATTATGACCTAAAGTTTCTACATAAATTATCTTCCCGTCCTAAGATGCTAATATTTCACAGTCCTGGAAATACACCTATGAAATTAAATGCCAGCCTTATCATCTTTTGTACATGAACTAATAAATATTACTATTCTTTGAAAATTACTTTTGCAGTCTTTCTGTAACTGTCTAAAAAAGACTCTTCCTAGTCACCTAGCACAGCAACACTTAGCAGTTTGGATCTCTGCTTTTTGAGCATCCATGATTCTAATGTTGCTTTTCCTGTAAGTATTCCAGCACACTATGGATTACACATCCTTTAATTTTGATGTATAAAAGCTCTGATATACTATCAAGCAACAGCATTTGTATATTACAGAAAAAAAAGTAAAACAGTTGACCAAGAAATTACAGATGGAGAGAAGATCCTCCTCGTCCTAAGTTCTGACTCTCCAGTGGAAGATGGAAAATGTAGCTGGAAAAAAAAAATTAAAAACCTATAAAAGTATTATAGCCATTCTCAGGAACTTGGATTTGTCCCACAGGAAAAGTAAAGCTGACAAAACTGATCAAAAAGTATTTCAGATTGTAACTAATAATCAGATTTATGTCTCATATCACTGCATTGAGGTCAAGTGAGACTAAACAGTCAATGTGCAAGAAAACAAAATATTCACAAAAGGCTTATAAACTTGCAGTCTAATTCAGCTATTCATTAAAAGGATAGTAAAGACTATGACCTTTGAATTATTATGAATTTATATTTCTTTCCCATGCTTTTGTTCTGGAACTGTAGCTTATAAATACTTTTAATGTAAGACAAAGCCACACCTTATAGGAATGCCTGAAAAAATATTGTCTGTCCATCATTCATTTGTTGAATTACTTGTTCAGAGATGAGAGTTTGAACATGATTACAATTAATTCCTGACAACACCTTCTTCCTAGAGCCCAAGCCTAAAAAGGAAAGAAAATACTCTGTTTTTATACAACGCACTTGTTCTTCCACACCACAAAAGGCACTTAGATTATTGGTAAGTAAATTCTCAAATTAACAATAAAAACTAAGGATTTGCACTTGTGTAGCACTACCTTCTTCATGCCATCACAAATCAAAACTTCCCATTTTGGGAAATTATAGGAAATTATACCGGGATGTTACAGGAGGGATTGATAAGACGACTTGTACAAAGCTTAACAACTTAATTCAAGGCTTCCCATTTTACAAGCTACTTAGGAAGTACTAACACCTCTGTTGCTCACGGCAAACCTTTGAAATTTATCAAGGAGATGGACTAAGGGTTAAAGAAAACATGCCTTTGCCCCTTATGAGAGTTTATTTAGTTGCAGCAGGGCGTTAGCACAGAATTTTGTTTCCCCCTCTCCACCCCTTCCTTTTGGCTGCACACAGCAGGAATACTGATAATTTACCATGAACTTCCTCAAGACAGGTCACCTCTCTGCTGTCCCCGGAGAATGCAGAGGGGATACAAAGAGACAGAGAGATGGAGGAAGGAGGAAAATGCTTCCCACAGAGCTGCTATCTTCTCCACATTTAAAATGCAGGAACTGAACTCCCAGCTTTGCACCAGCAGCTGGATCTCCTCCTACTCCACACAAGGGAACAGAGACCTAGAGGGACCCCTCTGGATATCCCCTAAACTTGGCAGCTGCGCTCCAGGTCACTCACCTGCCTTCCCTCCCACCCCAGCCAGCCCCAGTCCAGCTCAACCACAAAGAAAATAATTCAAGGCTTCAACACCCTGAGAATCCTGACAGGGATTATTATTACAGATGTGTATGATCCAAGGGACTGTGCTGGTGGGAATTTCCTTGCAACCAACTTATAAGCACATCCACACATGGATTCTTATTTACTCGTAGACAGACTCAATCCCAATGTACCAATGCAACTCCTCAGAATTTTTGTTGTGGTTTTAAACATACTCTTGGCATCTTTCAAGATATTAAAACTCACTACTTAGTGAAATTTTATTTAAAAAGAAAAACAAAACACAAAAAACCCCTAGGTCTAAAGCAGAACTTCTAAAGAAATTCTTTAAAATTAAATACACATCATGACCTTAAGCCAACTATTAATTCTGTAAAATTAAAAGCAGACAAGAGAATTGTTAAACTGAGTTTGTGAGTATTGGCAAGACATGGAGAAAAACCTTTGCTTTCCTCTCTAGATACACTTTTTTTTTGTTTTTCTCTAGAGGTAATTTTTATCTGTTACTATGTATGGAACCAACATCCATTATGTGAAAAGACAGTGTCTTACTCAAAATGACTTCTTATGCAAGTCTATTTAATAAAAATTCATTGGTTTAATCTAGTAAGTGTAATATTAATGAAAACTAAATTATGTCTCTTTATTATACAGTTACTGATGCTCCTCTGAAGCTTATAAAACTGATTCTCTTAAAGCTGAATGTATTTTAAAATACAATTAAAAACTCAGTATCATTTGCTAATGCAAAAAAACCCCAAGACAATAGCAATGATCTGAAACATCCACCCTCTTCTTATGCAAAAACAACACTCACTTAACTAACCTAACTAGGATGTTTCAACAGGTTAAACAATAATAATATTATTGTTTAATGAAAATCAATGTAACTTGGAGTGAGCAAGCAACTTGTAGTCATGTACCGGACAGTTTGAAAAAAATTTTCTTAATACACAAGTTTGGGAAAGAACTAGTGAACATAACCAAGGACAAAACAGCTGTTATGATACTGCAGGAGGAATATTTTTTTTTCTTATATTACACTTTAAAATAAGCAATCATGTCTCAGTTTGGTCAGTAGGACTCCTGCCTTAGTGAAGAAGAACAGGCCGTTTAGGTAATACCACTGCAGCACAGACTCATTTATGAAAATCAAAGTTTTTAATAAATAAAGACCTGAATCCTTGCAGCTGTTAAGGACAGATTGGAAATGCAATCTAAGTTTTCCGTAGATCAATGAAAAAACTTCACCTGCAATGACACCCACTGGAAAACAAAATCTGTATGAGTCCTCTAAGCTTCTCCCCTCACGCAGACTTCTCGTTCAGGCAGACACCCTCATACAGCAGAAGCACGATTCCTTTAATCTCCCATCTGAACTCTGTTCTTCAGATGAAACCAATTTCTTGGACTTCTTCCAGAACACAGTCCTACAGATCTCCTAACGCTTCCCAGACTTGCGGCCTCGCTACTTGCAAATGCATTGAAGCACCAGACCAAACTCTAATTTGCACCTTTAAGAGCTTCCCTATTGGAAGCCCGTGTCCAGCAGCGTATCGGAGTAACTCAAAGCACATTTTCCCCTAACAAATTTATTTATTCAAACAATCAAACCCACAAAGGGCTGCCTTCATTCCTACCAGTATCTCCCAGCAATCACCTCAAGTTAACTGCCTTAGAAACAAGCCACATCGGCTCGTTCTCAGGGTCTGCCTGCCCTTCTAACTGGGCCATGCTCCCCATTCAGGGAAAAGTTGGTTGCTGTTTAACAAATTTATCTTTATCTCTTGCCCTCAACCTTTGTGTACAAAGTGTGTGGCGCTGGGACACAGAGAAGAAAAGAAAAAAACAACTAATTAGTGATCTAGTCGTGGCCCTAGATAGTCTCTTGAAACTATTTATCCTGAGACATTTTATCTCTGGACGTTGTTTAATTCATTAAGAGACTGAAAAAATGAAGGCAATTTATTATGAAGCAAAATCACTGAAACACTCTTGATAAAAATAGAAGCACAGACCTCTCCCATATCTGTCAGAATAACTAATGCAGAAAAGGCCAGAGTCTTGAGACAAAAAGCAACTAGTCAGACAAAGTGCAGCATGCACATCTCAGGCCTGCAAACCCCACCAGCACATCTTGGGTGCTGATGCTTCCCATCCAGCAAAGAGACGTTTTACCTGCTGCTGTAAACTGGAGGTGGCTGAAGTCCTCTAAACGTGTTTTTGCATTGGATCTTCTCACGTCTGTCATCTTTCCCTGCTAAGTACAGGGGGTGAGCTGTGAGAGTGGTGGCGAGATCCTTTGGGAGATGCCACCACAGTGTGACTGAGCACAGTTATACTGTTACAGGAGAGTTTCGTCCCTACCCTCTCTGCCAACAGATGTAAAGAAAAGAACAACAACAATACCTCTACATGTTTCATATCACATACATCAATCTTTTCTAGGTTATGAATGGCATTTTAACACTTAAATTGGTTTAGAAGCCTTTCCTTCCCTAACTCCTGTATTTTTTTTCAGGTCTGGTACCATCTCCAGTTGCCCATTACCTACAAGGCCTCCGCCAGATTAGGACAGCCTTCTCTAACTTCTCCTAATGGTTAACCTCTTTAAACTCAAGAGCAAGAAATGAAGCCACGCTCCTCTGGTGGTATCGAATGCAATAGGGAGAGGTGATTTCAGTTCTGTTTACTAAACTCCGAGGGAGAGGAAAGGAGAATTTACTTTCTCTCTGCAGGGAACTGTTGTGCTTAATGGCTGGCAGAAACATGTCAGACTCCCCTCACTGGCTGTGCTAAGTTGTGGTAGGTAGCTGTGGTGGAGCTGTAGTCATCTAAGCACATAAGACAAGGAACAATAATGGCTGTCGTTAGGCCAAATTGCAAGGTTAATAAAAAAAAAAAAGAAAAAAAATGCTTTGGCAAACAAGCTGTGATTTTCAACATACTTCTCATTCCTCTTGCAACTAGGAAGCTGTCACTAAAGTTTCAGCCCCGTGTCCCACACAGTAATGTTTAATGCTTTTTCACTTTCACTATCCACTTACTAAAAGGCATATTTTCTTTCATGCACAGGCTAAACCTTGACATTTAGAAGCATTTAGAATCAAGATCTTCTCAAAATCCAATATGAAAAGCATTTGTGCCCCTCAAGACACATTGCTGGCAGTCAAATCTGTGGCTACTGACAGCAGTGCTATGTGACAGAGTAATAACTAGAGTGTATGACTACATACATTATTCACACTAAAGCAATATTATCAATTACAATCAGAATTCATGAAGCTCTACAAAACACTAGGTCAAGATGATTTAAGTGCCATTTTCCATTCTAATATTTACAAGTAAAGCTTCACAAAATGAGTGGGATATAGTCAGTAGTATCACTTCTACTTCCTGGGGAGGCAGTAGCTAAAGCACTCCTAACTTTTATGTTAAGATAATAGTTGAAGGGTGTTGACAGTTTTAACCCACATCCTTTTATTCAGAAAGACTTCTAATCTTGAATCTCGGTTCTTTGTTTTAAATCAGGGCTGTATTGATTAACTGTGAGACCGAACGTATCTCAGCAGTGGCTGAGTTGGGTATCCACTATGGAATTAGGACAGTTAAACACTGGAATCGATCCTCTCATTGTAAAGCCACGGCTGCTGTGGCAAGCAGTTTCTCTAAGCTATTAATTTTATTATTAGCACACCTGGAGACATTGTTTCCCTGAGGGAAAAGCAATTCAATTGTGTGTGCTGCAACAACTAGTGGCATATGATCAATGAGACAGCTGGGACCACAAGCTTTCTCCTGGAGCTTGGGGTGGCTGTGACAAAGTAGTTTGTAAAACAGGGACGATACAGACTAATATTGCTTTGTTTTATGCACCTCATTGTAAGCACAGAGCGAGATTACAGCTTGCAGTGTCTGGTACTTTTAAAACTGTTTTGGAGTAGTTCACCCGTCTCAATCTTCTGCAGGTCTTTTCCTCTGACATCTGGTATCAACCGATGTTCATCACCCTTTACCTGACCACTGGCTCCTTCCATCCTTCCCCTGTGCGCCCAAGGGAGCAAAACACCACTCTCCCTTAAAAGGCAACAGAAATACACGTTTAACATAGAGGAGAAGGACTAATTACAAGTTTCTGCACATTTAGTTCTATTCCATAAGCATGTTAACAATGAAAAGACATAGAGCCCCACAGGCCTGGCAGCAAAGCACTAGTTATCATTGACTTTCTAATCACAAAATAACTGACATGTCTAAAAAACTCTGATCCAGCAATACTTGAAATTTAGTCAATGTTTAAATATAAGAGTCAGTAGAAATTAGCAGGAAAGGCAGATAAAACACGGACCACTCAGGTACTAGACGTATATAAGTGATGTAAACAAGAGTTCCACACCCCAAAAAAGCCCACCAAGCCTCACACTAGGAGAACAAATCAACCAAACCCCTCATGAAAATAAGCTCGAGTACCTCTTTCAAACCTTTCAACCCTTTGGATTCTTATCCTGTTTCCTTCTGAATCCCCACTGTAGCAAAAGCAGTGTTGTGAAACTTTGCAAGAGATGTTACACATGTTGTAAAGACCTCACATTAACACAAATATTTAGCATTTAAGACTTCCTGAAAATTTTATGTCAGTTGGTCCCCAGACCACCATCCAATTTATGCTTATTGACCCTGGTTTTATCTTATAATATTCCACTGCTGAATACAAATACAGTCGTACCATCCATCAGCCTGCATGCTACATTTCAGAGAGCAGAAGGAGAAATTAAAAGAAGGATGACTTTTAGGAAAATCCAGAGCTATTACTTTAAAAATACAAATTTATGTTTGCTTTCACGATGCTTCCCCTACCATTTCTATATGTTGTAAACTGTCTTATTTTAAAAAGCAAACCGTTGTAGAGCAGCAGATTCTACTGTTTTACAGAACACCAATTTTTTTTTTCCACAAGCTAATCTAGTCCTTATATAATTACTGAAAAAACACTGCTGTCTGAAAATTCCTCTCTCACCTCTTCCCCCAAATCACAGAAACCCAACAGGCTTATTTTAATTTCACAGGCATCAAAAATCCAGTTAAAATAAAACAAACTTTCTCTAATCTAACTACATGTTCTGAGGTTGGATTTTATTTCTGCTGCACAACTCAGATAGATACAGGAAACAATCAGAAACTCCCTCAAACATGTAATTGCTAGCTTCTAAGTTCCATTCCACCACATCTTTTTTTCCTTCTCCTGCCTAGTATTTGGCCTAATGTAATCTAAGAGGATGCAGATATAAGTACTGAGTCTCTTGTTTTACTGCCTCCTCTGTTTGGGTTTTGTACAAATTGATTAATAGTTGGTCATCAGCAATAATCTATTAAATTCCTTCTGACATGTTCTGGGGCCTTTTACAACATCAGGCTAAATGCCAAATATTAAGGATATACATATTTCCCCAAGAGAAAGAAAAGTTTTCATCTTTACAATTTCTATTGTATATCTACCTTGATTATGTAAGAATTTTGATGTTGTTAAAAAAGGGGGAAAAAAAGAAAAGGAAATGCTCAATCAGCATTCATCATTCTGTGCGCTCTTCTGAAAGGATGAACTGCTTCCTAACTGAAATTATCATCATCATCTGATACAGGCTGAATCTGTGTAAACTGCATTACACGGGATGAAACCTATGGTTTGGTCCAAATCATCCTAAGGCAGAACAGTATAAGAAACAGCAATAAAATCCTACAGTAAAAGAGAAAATCAGCAAGTGAATCCGTCTGCCTGCATGCCTCCTTCCACAAGCTTTATAATAAGCAGTAGGTATTTTACAGACGGAGAAGAAATTTGAAGGCAGGTTTGCATGAGGAGAAAGACTCCGACCAACAGGCCAGGCTCAGGCACTGTGTCATCACTGATCTCCGTTGCAGTGGGTATCAGTCATCATTAAACCTGAGCTTTTATTAATTCCAAGTGTGACTACATAAGGTGGAAGGGACATCAGGCCTCTGGATGAAGCTCCACAAACACACGACCTGTTGGCAGTGAGTCACCTTCAGTGATTGCCCCTCACGAACCCACCCACAACAGCCATTTGATCACCATGCCAAGGCAGCACCTTGTGTGCAGGTTTCCTCTGCCCAGGGCCTTACAAACTACCCTCTGTGCAGGGAAAGAATAAGGAAAAAAAAACAAAAACAAACAAACCAAAAATTCAGGCATCTCTAAGACCAGCAGATAAACAGGAATGTTTGTGCTGCTTGTTTTCAGCCAGAGGACCCCAGCCTTGGTCCCCAAGAGCCTGAGAAAAACTGGTTTGCACTCTGGAATAAACCTTTGTGCAGCTCCTATGAGCACCCCAGACACACTACTTTTATGACAAGGAACAGGGCAAGGTTTTTTTGATACAGAAAAGAGTCATATAGTGGCTGTACCCTCTGATCTAGACTCCTCTACAAACACAAGAGCGCTCAGTTTCACCAAAGGAAAAACCATCCACTCCTCTGGAGGGTGCTCCAAAGCTGTATCTGCTCCTTCCTCTTAGTGTCCAACACCCAGAAAAACAAAGATACAGTCATCTCCATACTTTAAACCAAACACAACATACAGTAATTGCTCATCACTGCAGTGACCTTTAACGCCACACATGGTCCACCAGGTGGGATTTTGCAGCTCAACCATATTCAAACCCTTCCTGGCCCATCAGGAAGTCCACAAACATCTACTGTCCTACAGGCTGGCAGTCAAGGACAACAACACTACGCTGTATAATTTCCATTTCAGATTGTGATGAGAAAACATTGATTGCAAGTATGATGAAAATCCCAGGTTTTAATGATGATTTAATATGTTTAAAATTAACCTATCATTATTGCCACTTGTGCACTAAAATCATTGTTGGCCTGCTGTATATCCATGTCTAATTTGTGCAATCAAGAAATGAAGAGACTTGGGGTTCACTATTCTGATGCTGACAACCTATTTCACAGAATACTGAATACTTTGAGCCGTATTTCCCAAATCAGTCTAAGCACCTCAATGACTAACCACGGAAAACAGGTATCCTAGTCAGCAGATGCTATAACAGACCAAGGACTTAACCTTTATTCTTCAGCTTCCACTTATTTCTAAACATGAAATAAAGTAACCCCTTTGCCATTCACCTTATGCACACACAGAAAAGGTGAGGGAGGTGAGGGTGTCTGTGTGTCTAGAGAAACCTTCTAGTTACTTTAGTTACCTGAACTTTGAGCTCTCTGACTCAAGGAGAACTTTTCTGCACAGAAAAACTACGAGATGCCTTCATTTCAGTAGATTTGAGCCTGCACAGTCCTACAGGCAAGTAAAAATCTTTCACAGCAAGCTGGAGCAGCAGAGTCAGCACCATCTCCTACACAGAGCCTACATATAATATTTAGACACTCAGACTAGAATTAAAGGCAGAAGAACAGTTTCACAGCTGTGTTTTACAGGGCTCACTTTTCCTGGTGCCTAGAAAATGTCTCTTCTGTTTTGTTTTCTAGCTCACCACTTCTGCCAGCAATACCCTAAGTGAATATACCAGGAAGGCTGGCCTCTACTCTCACTTCTTTTAATGACTCTGTCATTAAATTTAGATTTTCACAAATTCGTTTAGTTATTCAATACCTATATCAGGTACTGAATGTACACTTCAATGTACAATTTATTGCCAAATCATTTTACCTCTGCCTAGGCATGCCATCAGGTAAACATTTAACTATTTTTTCAAATTTAAATCAATTAGTAGTCCCAATTAAGCCAGTGGGGCTACTCACTATTCCTAAGCATACAGTCAATTATTTACTGAACACTGGACATTATATTAAATTTATTAAAATGAATAAAAATGTCTTTCCATCATTTTGTGCTGGAAATATTATTCCTACATTGCAACACTACCATTTATTATCTCCATATACTTACATGATGAAAAAATAGCAAGTAGTTCATGTTTTGGAGAATATTTTCACTTTAAACCCCGCTTACCTTAAACATCCAACACATGTCCCTGCTTTTAGAGATGTGCTGATCCACCCAACAGACAAAGCTACTGACACACAGTTCTCATCTTAAATGGCACCTCTTCATTCCAACACAAAGCCCTTGTACTCCTTCGACCAGTGGAAGACAAAATATGTGCCGTTTTATAAGCAATACATCATCAATATAGAGATTTGTTCCACTTGATTACTGTAGTATTTGATTAATTGCAAATGAACTTGAAAATTAACAAAATACCGTGACCCCACCGTGATATTATAGCTCTCTCAGTACTATTATCTTATTTTTCACCTGCTTTACCATGTTATTAAAGTCCAAAGAGATGGGGAGAACAACGTATTGAAGAAACTGGATGCTCTATATAAGGTATGTTTGGAAGCATATTTTTTAAGATCAAAAAAGAAAGATTGAGAAAAAAATGCATGAAATTTTGCAAACACCTCAGAAACAACAGTTTGGATTCCTATGAGCATTACAAAATGACTACTATTACCAACAAATACTCATACATAATTTTTTTTACTTATCTGTGTGTTTCCTCTCTGGTTCCACAGCGTATTCTCACTGGATTTCAAAGCACAGTCTAATGTTGCAGAAATACGTCTTTGAGGAAAAGACTTAGAGAAGTAATTCCTACTGAAACGTTGCAAGTGCTGCCCTGACTGACAAGTTGAGGATGCATAATTCAGAGACTAGAGCAGCCAGAACTAAAGAGTACTTGGATGCACACAGGAAATAGGTAGCATATGAAAAACTAGGATATTAATTTTTTTTATTGAAACAAACAAATCAACCCAAAAACCCCCCCTAAGATATGAGGTACAGAGTAAAGACAAACATCCCGAATAACTAATTGAAAGGGACACTCAAACGAAGGAAAGTAAATTCTGGTGTAAATATGCTGCATCAAAAGTCTGATCTGACTGTGTGATTACTTGTACTCAGTGAAGATATTCAGTAGTTTGTCCATATGTGACAAAAACATTAGATGCAGTCTAAGGACATGGTTAGTCAGTCACAGCAGTTGACTTGTAAAAACAGCCTGACTTACCCTGCGATGATAATGTGCCCTTGTCTGAAATGCAAGGAGATGCTTAAGCACACAGGTTTGGCACATCTCTAAATCCCTTTGGATACATCAGGGGACACAGTTACACTATTCCCTTGCTCCTCACTGCAATAATTCTGCTCTTCCACTTGTAAACCATCATTTCATTTCATGTTGTTTCTGCTATTTCCTACAGATTTAATTTATCTGAGGTACAGCAAAAAAAGAAGATGAAAGCAAGGTATTCTTATTCCCCTAACACAGCATATATCGTCTTTGGCACATTAAAGCTTTAACACTCTAGTTTCCATTTAAGATTGCTTGTAACTTTTTTTGGTAACTTTTTTGTATGTTTTACTTTATTAAGGCCTAACATACACTATCATGAAAAACTGTTCCTGTCACTGAAAAACAGACATTCTTAGGATACATGTGAGCAGCTGTTTAATAACTCAAAGAATTACTATACTGTGGTTAAGAACAAGAAGCAAAGTATTAAACTGGTAGGGAATTTAGACCAAATCTAATTTCACAAGTTGGAATTTGTTCAAGACACTGTATTTAACACCTTTACTCCTGTGAGCAGTGAGAGAGCTCTGTAATGACCACAAGTGGCCAAGACCTCAGTTTTAGATCTCATCTGATAGACAGGCTAATGAGATTTTCACCACTGCTAGGCTTTGCTCAGATTGACAGCCACTATTCCATAATATTTCCACATTTCCAATCCCTAATGGAACCAAACAGCAATGCTGTGCAAAAATGATAATATGGAACCTTTTCTTCCCCGTCCAAATCTCAAAAGCAGTTTGACTCAGGGTCAGGATGAGCTTGAAGTGAACACATACATCAGTTCTTTTACCTTATCTGTATTTTGCAATCCTTGACATACAAACACACACAGATCAGAAGTTACCACATCAGAAAACCCTCAATGTATCATGACTCCAGAATATTATTTACACAAATTTAAAGGATTATTACTCTACACCTACATAAAAGCACAATACATACCCAGTAGACTGGAATGTCTCAAAAGGATGTGCCTTGTGCAAAGCTATAAATAATTCAGATGGAAAAAAACCCCAACTTGAGTCAACCAGAATATCAGAATGGAATAATTACTCAGAACGCTTCTCTGAAACACGACGCTGCCATTGATCCAGTGATTACCACCTCTCAATTTATCAGGAAATCATTAATACTTTTTTCATGTGCTGAGTATTAATTAAAAATCAAGCCTAAGCATAGCTCCACGTAAAGTGCACCACTTAAATACAGAGCTGAGGCACTGACAGTGGCTAAGGAACAACTGTTGTACATCAGTGCTTAACCTGTGAAACACGTGCTGCCTCTAGCCTGCTGGAATTATTCATCTCAGCCCACGCTCTTCACTTAGAAAGCTTTTTTTTCCAGGACAAAGAAGGTCAGAAGTACAGATTAATGAACTGGCAGCAGTATCTGCCCATGCGCAAGTGACACCGTTCACTGCAGCATCCTCCTTACAAACCTGAGAGGGCGAGGAGCCTCTGGGAAACGGTGTGCCTGGGAATAGGATGGATAAGATCCCTGGAGTCATCTACTTACTCCCAGCTGCTGTCTTTCACAAAGCTACTGAAGTACACACGGTGTGCAGTACACTCCACGTGCACACCTACAACACACCAAATTTCCAGCCATGGATTAGCAAAAATCACTCATCTGTGGCTTCCCTCTAATAATCTGAAAAACTAATGGCTGGGTGAAAGGCTCTAAGGAATCAAGAAAGTACTGCACATTACTGTGCATTACCAAATGCAGGCATAATAACACAGTACATTTTTTCCTTAAAACCTGAATCCCTGTATTTGAGCAACTGTACCACTTTGTGACTAATGCTGTATTGTTTGACTGGGTTTTGTGCAGTAGCATTAATTTAATGATTTTTATTAAAATTACCACATAATGGGGGTTTTATCCAAAGTCTCAATATAGTTTAGTAACTCTGAAAAACATTTTCATTTATTTAATTTTATTTTTCAAGCACGGTCCTATTAACTAGCTTACCCCAAACTTTTTGATGCATCAGTAGCAAAAGCAACAACTGTTCCAGCTGCAATTTATCAATCCTAACATCCTATCCCCCTTTTTTAACCCCTCTGTAAATATTCTTGATGACATTTCACAGGTAGATAAACAAACTTAGAAAGAGACAACAGCCATTCATGGTTTATAAAACACTGCTAAAAATTAGTATATCCTCAGGAACATCTCTCACCTCAGTACCACACTTGAGAGCCGTCTGTTTGTAAGCAGATTTTGATGTTTGCTATCAACCACCCTCTAAAAAGTTCCAACTCTCCAAATTAACGAGGAACTTATCTGTCTACTACATGTTGCACTTTAAGCCAATATCTCTCCAGTCCACCCTTCCAGGTCTGGGTTCATCCTCAGACTTTAATTCATTCTACTAGAAATTATCAGACCTGAAATCTGGATCATAAAAAAAGGAAAAGCTTTATTAAGGTGTGTGTTTTCTTTACTTAAATACAGAAATAAATATTTTAATATTATGTACATAATATACAATAATAATTAGCTAGATGCTACAGTAATGACTTAGTGATTATGTCATTAGCATGAGAGAATCAAAAGTTTCAAAACAATAAAGCACTTCTCTCCACTGCTTCAAGACCGCGTTAAAATTACTTAAGGAAATATAGAATTTTGCTCTTATTTATCAGATACTTCATAGTATACATTGTATTTTCTAAGCTCTGTGCATTCCTTTCATGTGGCATGTGCATATCAGAGATCTTTTTTAAACTAGTCACTGTCAAAATAATGGATAAAATTACTATTACTTTGCTTTTTGTGCTCCAAATTGAATTTTACAAACAACTCATCTAGTCTGGATTTTTTTTTCCCCAAAAATATACCTATACCACATGAAACAAAAAGAACAGAGTGTGGTGCTAAGCCTGACTTCAGTGACAGTCAACTACCTGTTTGCAGTTCTATTGCTTCACCAGTAAATATAACCTAAATGTGGCCAGAGGATCAGTCCGCTACAATCAATGTACTTTACTATTTGCATTGCATCTAAAATTGAATATAAGGAATTTTACCATTTATTCACGTTATTCACCATAACAACTTTCAGGCAGAATATTCTAAGATGGAACCATGCTGACAGAGTAAGAGATTATTGGAGATATGGGTTCCTGACAGAGATATCCTGTTACTCCTGTCTGAAGTTTGGGGCTGACTTCTTCCTATTTCATTGCTGAGTTTCTCTTCTGCATAAATCCTCCATGGGGCAAGCAGTGTTAATCACAAGAGACAGGATGACTCTTGAGGACTGAAAGCAGCAGAGTTTTATTTGCAACTTTACCATTTCCCAGCAGCCTTTGTATTTTTGCTTCCATATCAACAATATGGAAAATCTGCAACTTCCTTAGAATACAGGCACATATTACACCTTGCTAGAGAGTGTTAGCATTGTTCTAGTAAACAAAGGGAAGAAATGAAGACATGCTGGTATCTAGGAGATGGGGTTTGGTGGGTTTTTTTGGTTGAGTTTTTTTTGTTTGTGGGGTTTTTTTAATGTTTCTGTTGTTGGTTTTGGTGGGTAAAAGCATTCTCTTCAAGTCAGTCACTGCAACAACTTTAAGATAAAAACAGCTTTAGTACAAGCCTTGGCTGAAGAGTCAAGGCAAAGCTGTAGAAGAGCTCCTGCAGAGGTATAAAGGCCTGCAAAGCTGCAACCAAGCAAGAGCTGCAAAGCCAAGCCTGTGCAAGGACAAACCCAGTCCCTTTGGTTCCAGGGACAGGCACTGAGGCTGTGGGGGAAACGACACAACAAAACTCCACTACCAGCACCCGAACAGGACAGTCTCCCAGTTTTATCTGCTTCTTTTATGACCCCAGCTCTGCCTCAATCATCGAAAGATAAGGTGGAGTCCAGCAAGACACCGAATAACAGTCAGATCTTGACACAAACCATCAGCACTTGAAGCTTTTCTGATGAATTTCAAAACAGAAATTAAGATCCATCATATTAAGGTATTTCTCTACAAGTACAGGCCAACTTTTGAAGCAAGAATCTGCACTGATAAACTGCAAGCCCTCCAGCATTCTTCTGAAAGCCTCGGGTGCTCTAACCAAGCACTAGTGAAAAATTTTATAAGCATCTTTGGCAACTGGTGCAGCAATGGACTTGTGTATAGCAGAGAAGTTGGAATAACACAAAAAACTATTTATGGAAAGATTTCTGATGGTCTTTGTTAAATTCCAGACTATCTTTGTTTAGTATTACAGTACAAGTAAGTTATAACTAAGTAATATAGTCATTACTACATCAGGAGAATATGAGGAGAAATGGGCATTTGAATTCTCCAGGAAAGCTATCTGGTCAAAGTTGAAAATACTTTTCCTTTTCTTTTATATAAAGTTAAGTTGGCCCTATCACTTGCATTCACAGATGTAGGGCTCAAAAAAAAATAATATTCCAATAAATGTGAACCTCCACTCTGTGGATTTTTTATCATGTATATACTAAAATGCCAACAATATGTCACACCTAAGAAACATCCTTTTATCCTATTTTAAAGCCAGTATTCAACTTAAATGGTAAGGCCTATCTCTTGATCTTGTTTTGTAAAGGTTGCACTTGCTGCAGGCTTAACACAACTGTCGGAGACGGTATGGAAAGGATCGATAAAGCAGCATTACCCTTTGTGATAGTGAATCTCTGCAGGACATTCCAGCTTAACTCTGTTGCCTGCACTTACACTTCACACTTTCCCACTGGGAGAACGGGCTAAAACATAGTAATGGACTTACAAGACAAGAAGAGGTGTGTAAAAATTCCCCTCTTGCTCTTGCCCCACAGTTGCTACCTTTCTGTGAGTGTCATAAAATAAATATTTTGTTAAATTACAGACTTTATTTATTAAGACAAAAAAAAAAAAACAACCTACTCACAAGCCCTGCTGAACACAGGCCTTACCTTCATCACACAGTGCAGATGCAGTAGGTTGTAACTTTCACATTAGCAGCATGATTTAAAAAAAAAAAAAAAAAAAAGGAAAAAAGGAAGAAGTATAGTGCCAGCTACAGAGCTATATATTATCACCATGAATATCACCAAGTGACAAATCTCTTTGGTGCTACAGAAGGATAAAACATGAAAGAGTTTCTGTTTCAGCACAAGCTGGGCTGGTGGCAGCCACGTGCGGGTGATTTTAGCGTGGCCACTGGGCTGTATTGCTGACAAGTTCTCTATGGGAGAATCTGACTTATAAGTAAAGAGGGTTCTTGCTGTCTGAAAACAGATCTGAAGAGACAGGGGTATTTTGGGCACAAAGCAAAGTAAACAGCTTCAATTATAGGCAGTAGAATGGGAAAAGTCACAGGCACTTAAGTGGGTCAGACATAAGATGAAGACTGGAACAAAGTCAGCAGAGAAGAAAAGAGGAGGATGTTAAAAACAGAAAGTTTTAAATACAGTTTAGAAGAAAAGTTTCAGAAATTAGGACAAGTGTTTTAAACTTGAGTCAGACATGAAGGGTCTGTCAGGTGGAGGATACAAAGGTGGAGACTTAGCTATTACAGCAGAAAGGGAACTTTCTTTTAATAAACATAGAGATTGCTACATAATCATATTGCAAAGTATGAAAAAACATTGGTACAAAGGCTAACACCAGAGCCAAGAGGCTGTTGTGTAATAGTACTTTATCAAAATGTGCTAAAAATATAAATAGGCACATACAGAAACAAAATCAGCTATCAAAATCTTGTGCCTTTTAAAATTTAAGCATTCCAGAACAGATTACAGAGAGCCACTTGTACAGTGTGTCCTTGAAAAGTGGCACATAATATGTGTTTTATATTCTCACTCAGACTATTTGGAGTTTGAGCTCAGAAACTTCTTTTGAGTTTCTCTAAAATGGTGCAAACTGATAAAGAATTAAATGCAGAAGGGAGGTAAGCATGAAATTGCAAGCAGAAGAGTTAGACAGGTGATAGCAGCAGGTGGAAGAAGTAAATGATTCATCTGGAGACTGAGACAGACAAATGCCAGAGCTGTTTACATGAAAGGACGCATGGAAATAACACTGATTAACTCCAGAGGCCGTAAACCTACCCAATTTGGTTGGAAAGCCATTATGTAAGTTTGCATGTCTGCTCTCCCCAGTTATAGGAGCTGTCATTTCCCTTTTTTATCTTTTTTCCTCCCACATCACTAAACCCATCATCCACATCTTCACCCTTCCCTTTTCCACCTTTACCTGCAAAAAGCTAAATCCCATGAGGTTATACTTGAAGCTGGGTCTGGATGCAATGAGTTTATACCTCAAAGCAATGGATCTGTGGACAATTACTGCAGTCAAGAGTCATGAGCATTTTGGGGAGAAAGGGAAGCACATGTGGGGAATGTGGGGAGTGACTATACACTGCTGATTTCTTTTTTCCAGTGGTCTATTACCACACCTTCTGGGAAAGGTTTCTACTGCAGAATGCCAATCCTCTGCCTCCTAATGGGAAGTTATAAAATGTGAAAGTGACTGTGCAAATGGTGCCGTGTGAACAGACCAGCAGAGGAACAGAAACTGCCTCACTCCTTCAAGACAGTTTAGTTGTAAGTAGTAATTACAATAAAATAAAAGGATTCGAAATATTTTTTTCACATAAACTCTCAAGAACAACTAATTGTATTAAAAAGATGCTTCCATAACTATCCAGTTTTAAAGTATGTAAATATTAATAATTTCATAAGAAAAACTTCAAGCTATAGAACATGCAATGTTACCTGATGCAAGTACACAGCCTGTATTTAGAACTATAAACTTTTTATGTTGGTTTCTTTTGTTTGAGAACAGGCTTTTATTTGTTTTGTTGTTTGTCTGTTGGGTTGTGGTTTTTTTCCTTTTAAACAGCAATTGGCTATGGAAGACAAACCAAGCATGTTCTTTCTTGTCAGGGAAAAGCCTTGCTAACGACTAAGCACAGACACTGGCTGAAAGAATCCTATACGATACAGACACATCATGTTTGTTTGTGATACAGATAATGTACACAACTTATTAAAATAAAAGCAATAAAGTCAAACTAGAATTGCAAAAAATGTTGTTATTTCAAATCTGTCCAAATACATCGTTTTTAATGAAAATCATTTCATTTGTTTCCATGGTTAGTGAAAAAGGCAGTCATTTCCCAGGGCTCCACACAAGGTATCACATGGAACCAACACTGGGGCTTTCACCTGCAACCGCTTCTTCTGCCCAGGCCACAAAATAGACAAACCATTATCTGCAGACAACAAAACAGATGGTGAGCTGTCTAAAGACTTGGGAGGCCAAGAGGCCCCTGCTGCTCCTGAGCATGGGTGATGTCTGAGCACATCCTCGTCCCTTTGACTGACCACCCTGCTGGATCCCAGCCCTGATCCAAGACCCTACAGGAGCCTTCCCTTGGCACCAACGGGCTGTGAATCAGCCTGCAGGGTTTGGCTGGAAGAGCAGAAATTCATCCAAGTCCCAGGGGGAGGCAGCCAGGGTACAACGCTGAACGGTTTCCCAGTGAACTGACGGCTTTCCCAACCGTACCCAGTGCTCCTGCCAACCACTTTGTCATCCCAGAAGCAAAGCTTTCTGCAAATATGATAAAAAAAACCCCCATCTTGTTTGCTACTCAACAATCCTATAGGACATCTTCATTACCGGGTGTTTCTACTCAAAATTGAGACTTACTGATACAAATCTGTGCTACTTACCCAGAGCAACTGGTGAGTAGACTAATCTGGAAAAGGGCAACTACATGGAAAAGTACCGTCTACTGTTAATGATACAATTACTGCATGGGGGTAATAAAGAATAGGCTCAGACGATTTTTTTTTTCATGCTCAAAGCCAGTATTTTTAATATATACATCATAATCACTCACTTTCAGGACATACACCCTATTGCAACACAACGGGCAACTAAGCAGAAGTTATTTTTGATCCCAGCTCTTTTGCTAAGTGCTCTAAACAGAAATTTTGTCCTTTTTAACCCACCCTATGGTTTTTTACATGTGTTGAGTACTGGAGAATATTTTGTCATTTACTGATGTGCAGAGCTCTCAGTTTATGACTCAATTATTCAACTACCCATCCAAGTAAGTGCAGGTGCCACGACCACCCTTCTTCAGAGCTACTGCAAGACCACGTGCGTCATGGAGTTTACACGTGGAATTGGGTGTCATGGTCTTGCTGAAGATGAACTGTGCTGTAGGTAAAACCAAGACAGACGTACTAAAGTAAAGCTCCATCTGCTGTATCTTCTTACAAAGTGGAGCCTATTAAAATAACAAAGTTACCTAAAAATATTTTGACTGAAATAACTGCATACTGTTAGTTAGCAACCAATTCAGAACTGATATCAAGATTTTCTTATGCTAAACAGTGCAGAAATATATATCTTGCTGTGTATTTACCAATACTTCATGTATACAAAATATATCTGAAGGTAATAGATATTTATACAAATATAGGTGTTTATAAAATAATACAAATTAGGATCATTTGTACCTTTACTTGAAAAAAGTTATTCTAATAAAGCCATCTTGTCAGTCCTTAATTACTGAATATTTAAATGAATAAGTTGTGATTTCCTAATAAGTCCAGATTGACTGATGAAATTCCAGCAAAAAAGTGGTTAAAATTCATCTTAGCTTTTGCATGCAAAATTGGATTTCACTTTATCAGAGACCTTTCCAATGCAATATGACTCGCTGTTACATACACAGCCTGCAACTTAGGTAGGGCACTATTTATCATTCAGACAACTTAAGTACAACACAAAAAAATCACCTTGAGACAAATGAGAAATTCTCTCTTGGGAAACCCAAAACTGTATTAATATGATAAGAAGTAGAGCTTCACTTTTCCTTCATTAACTCTAGAAGGCATTTCTGATATAGCCATGTAAGAAGTTGGGAAAAAAAAAAAATTAAAAAATAAAACTAAAGAAACCTCCAAGGTTCAAGCATCCTTTTAGTCATATCAATCATTTTCAGCTCATCCAACTTTTTTCATTGTTACAAAAGCATTAAAATCAAGATGGAATTCAGCTGAAGAATTCAATGCCCACAGGGAACTCAGTGCTTAGATAATCTAATCCATTTGGGAAACAAAAAGTTCATGTCAGGTATTTAGTAACCAAAGCAATTACCAGCAGCTGCCTATTGAAATTGGGGTGAGTAATATTTCATCAGATTTCATCAATCCTGCTGGAGCAAAGAAAATCGTAGGGGGAAAAACAACCCACTCAGTGTTGGCTACATAGCTAAGATAAATTAAGATAAACTGAAAAAAAAGCAATGATTGCAGTTCTCTGTTATTATTTCCTAAATACATGACTCAATTTATAATAAAGACACTATTTCCAAACCACTAAATGTGGGTAGCAGAGTGGCCATTTCCATTTCTGTATTTTCAGTTCATTTATGACATCCAAATCTTTGTTTGCATTGAGATTCTGTCTGCACATCTTTCCCTCTTCTTTCTTCCTGTTTTTAAGAGGAGAGTGTAATCTATCCCCGAGCAGGCAAGATGTCTAGCATCCTTGGATTAATAATATTAAGACCCATTAGCTGAGCAGCTTGTAGGAAACCTGTCTGTTCCATGTAATCATGGGTGTCCAAAGCAGATGCGCACCCACAGCACCTACCAGTCTGCTGGAGATGTTTAAAAAGTACTTCCACCGAGCATTTCCTTAAGTTAGGATTTCTTTAAGTTAAGATTCTGGAAATAAGTTAACATTTCACTGAAAGAAATGATCAAAAAATGCATTTTTTAAAAACCTTCACTGAAAAAACCAGCCATCTTTTCAAGCAGACAACATTAAGTTTACATAAATTTCCACCTGTGAACATAAACCAGCAGCCACACAAACATGTTTTATGCCTGCAGAATGTATCACACCAGGCATTTCAGTTCGATTAAATATTTTATGCTCCTAGTTTAAGGTGGCTTCATATTTAGTTTAAAATAAAACCCCTCATCATCTTAAAAGATCATCAAGTAGGCCTTGAACATACAGACATTATGCAAATGCTGGTTCCAGATAGGCCTCTGTGCGTATATGGGTGAGTAAGAGACACATCTGCTTTGGAAATTTACTGAGTCATCCTCAAAAATCCAGAACAATTTCAACTCAAAAGAAAAATTCTCTGGTATGCTGAGATCCCAGCAGCAGAATGAGATTTTTCACAGGGAGCTGAGGACCAGCACTGACTCATTTAGCACCCAGATAACCTCACATCTCTGCCTAATTAAAGTGAACGGGAAATTCAGATCAGAAGCCTTTATCATTGTTACCATGGCCCACCAACAAGTTCATCTCTCAGATATCTCAGCAAAACCCCTGGGGCACCGTTACAGCTTTTGTTACCCAACTGGTATTTAAGGTAATACTTGGGAGAATCAAGATGACTGCTCAGCAAACATCATGACTAGTTAGTTATCAAGATTCAGGAAGAAATAGTAAATAAAAGTGAATACTTTTGGAATGGTATTCCTTTGGAACAGCTGCTGCTTATTGAACAATTAGTGTCCTAGGTGTTGGATGTATCTTAGACGAATGCTAAAGAAACATGTAATTCAAAAATCATAAAACCCTCTCTTGCGAAAAAAAAAGTAACAGCTTGGCCTTTACTGCTGGCTTTGTAAGACCAGCTTGTCAATGTAAATTATGTTTCTGCTTAACAGAAAAACATTGCAGTTTTGTCCCTGAGATGCATCTGTTTCACAATCTTCCCAGAAAAACCAGTTCTGTTCCCGGAGTCACTAACACGGACAAAACAGTGTAATCCTGTGTAATCCTCTGCCTTCACAACTTTTCCTGGTTCCAAAGGATTCTAGTTCTCAAAAATTTTCCATTTCGTTTTTTAAAACAGCTAGGAAATGCAGAATTCATTCGAAGGCAAATTAATTATATCCCCGGTCTTCACATGGCAGAGGTTTGCAGAGTTTTTAGCACAAAGCTGCCGTACTCAGCTCACTAACCTGCCTTTCCACTAACCTTCAGCATAGCTTATGGGACACTTCAAAGAAGATAATCACCTTCAACATATGCATAACCTTCTTGGAGGTTCATTCTTAGACCATGATTCACAATTTCTCTGAAGCAAAATACTCAAACACACCAAATAATAAAAAGAAAATAATCAGGATATTCATGACTTGCTAACAAGCCTGGCAGGATGGACGGAAGTAATTTAACCCTGCCCTGCTGAGTCACTTGGGCTGTCCATCTACCCACAATGAACCTAATTAGCTGGTATCAAAAATGCCACAGCTTGAGCAATGGGCAAAATGTAAGAGAGAAATAAAGTCAATCAGCATGAGACACCTTCATTTCCATTTACTAAATATTAAGTGCAGTAGTTTGTCCCAAATTAACTCGCAGCTAATGAAAGCCCTATTTAACAGTATTCTTCTCAAAATCAGAATGGAAGAAAGATCATTTCGCAGTAGCCAAGTTTACCCATCCATTTCAAATTCTTCCGGAGTACACCATATCACAGCAGATTTCAACTTGCATTTGTAACAGCACATTCAACCACACACACTTTATTAAAATAACATTAATGGTCTGTCTTAGATAGAAGTAGGGACAAAAATTCATGCTGGCACTTTATTATGGCCTTCTACTGCTATGCAACACACACACACTCTGCCTCCACCAGACACAATAGCTGAGATGAAAACAAGACTATCTGTCCAGCTTTGTAACCTTTCCCCAAAATGCTCTTGCTGCACTGCACACCTCAACACCTCAACACTTTCAGGAGGAGCCTGTTTGTCCTAAAGCAGCTCATCTGGATTTAAAGATGAGATGCACAACTTTGCCTTTTTAGCTGTATCAACCATCACTTCCACGTAACAGCACTACAGCTAGTGCTGTATATAAAGATGAGAATAAAGATCCATTTTGTTTCATATATCTATACCCTCATTGATTAATGCATTCATTCTAGCAACAGGAGCACACTACAGGCAGTGAGAGGTTCTATTTAGCACTCACTTGATTTCACTCTCTCCTTCAGCTTACACACAGGTTGTAGCTGACATTTCCACCTAGTCCACGTGGCAGCATTTTGACCTTGCTTTTAGAGGCTCTTTAGCATAAAATAATCTTTGTGGTTAGAGCCTGCAACGTATGCTGAATTATGGGTACTTTACAGCAAGGAAATAAAAAAGCATAGTCAAATGCTGACAGTACTCCAATGCTTTTCCCACAAGTCCTCTGAAGAACCAGCCAATTACCCTCCAATTGACACAAGTGACTCAAAAAAGCATCCTCATTTCTAGCAGTCGTAAATTCATTTGCAAGTAGCTCATCAAAATTAAATGTATACTTATTACAGACACAAAGACGTGCTTAAATCACATTAAAGGGATAATTTTATGATACTTGTAATTATTTTCCCCCCAAAAATAATTTTTCTATGCTGCACGTAGTAATCCTTTGCAAGCTTTAAACTTAAATCTGTTCCTTTACTAAAGTGTTTTCTCGCAGTGCGTGTGAATACTGGTTTGCTATAATAGGATTGCTCGTGAGCACCAGGCTTCTGGCATTGATCTTCCCAGCAGAAAAGGGAACACCGCTCCAGGGGGGAAAAAAATACACAGAAAGGACCGCATGGTGCTTCAGGAAAAATTTACAAAAAAGGGAAGCAGACCAAAATTGTGACTAACTCAGAGAGGGTTGCATTCCTTTTGCAGTCATGACAAACTGGCAAACACCATGGACATTAAAGATTTTTATCTACGTTATAAAGATCTGGTATTAGGTAAGAAACAGTTTTGGCAGACTATGAGAAAAGGCAGATAAAAGGCAAAGTAAAGGGAATAACAGTAGCACTTATGACTGCCTGATTTAAAGCTTTACTTAAAAGTTTATTCACAGTGCTTGTCACTAGTTTCTGAGTCATATATACATATATGTATTTATGGACACACCTTTTTCTTTGTTTTCCCTGCAAATGTGAGAACTCTTACTGCTGTAAATAACAGTAAGAATTGACAAAGACAGAAATTTGTGGCAGAAAACACCCTGCATAACAGCATTTCCATAAATCTTGCTCCTCTAGTCTGTATTATTACTTCAATTATGAGAGTATTATACTTTTTTTAGACAGAACGTACATTACTGTCCGACAAATGAAACTGCCTTAAGGACTGAATGCATAATATACTTTTAAAAGGCATGTAACTGACAATAAAAAAAATAAAATAGAGAATTAACATTTAAGTTACAATATGCAATAGCCTGCAATATCCTTCAAAGAGAAAATTACATCTAAAAGCCAGGAAGCAAACAATTTAGTGAAGGACCAGATTAAAATGTTCTCCAACAGCCTCATATAACATTGCAATATTTTTATTAAACTTGGCTTTACTCTTCCTTAGTAGCAACATACAGATCACGGGTATCAAAATTCTTCAAGCTCATTTCTAATCAAACAATAGCAAATTTCAGGCCTTGATATTCAAGCCCAAACCCAACCCTGCGCCTGGGTTTTTTGTCTTTATAGCAGTAGCAGCTCCTCAGTGCTTAAGATAAATCCTCATCTTCTAGTTCTCTTTCCAGTCACCTTCCAGACAGTGGACACCACTTTCTGATTAAGGCTACCTTTCATAAGGCCCCTCATCACAATTGTCCTCAGCACTAATTCAAACTGCACTGCATCCTAAATCCTTCAAATAATCTCCCCAAAGTGGTTTAATTTCACAGATCCACTGCAGGGAGCTGCTTCAGGGCTCCTCATTCAAAAGTGCCTGTGTTTGAAAATCCAGATGTGAACGGTTCCAAGTGTCCCTCGGAGCAGGGAACAGAGCAAAACACTGCTTTCACAGTCCTGTGCCCAGCAATGAGAAGGTTCTAGTCCTCACGTAATAGGCTTATGCTTGAGTATTTTTCTGTCCTCTTATGTTTAGTTACTCACGTATTTATGTTTTTTTACGTTTCCGTCGTGCAAGAAAAATAGGGGGATGATGTTTCATGGTTAAGTACAGAGTAATTGCAATCAAACTTCCGAGCTGTGACACGGGTAAAGGAACTCCTGACTGTTGTGGTTTTCTATATGTGAGCCATGTGAATTTAATTCTGATCTATTCTTTGGGAATAAATGGTGTCTGCCTCACAAAACAAGACCTCTCAAATAGGGGGAAGCAGCCACAGTATGAAGGGCATGTTTCATGTGAGGTGCCACAGCCACTGGGGCCAGTGCAGAGGATTTTCACCTACCACAAATTATAAATTACAGACTTATGCAGTTAAAGCTTTGTGAAGAGTGAGAGCAGTTGACGCAGGGTCCACCCTAAAAGTGAGTGTGAGGTGACAGGCAACCCTGCAAGATCCTATGGGGGAAAGGCAAAAGCAACATCCCTAGTTTAAGCCACCATTTGAATCTCAGAGGAAGTACAATGCTACTTAGCAGTCCACCTTGATCAAAGGTGAAAAGATAAATACTAATTCTCCAAATCTGGTGTAATTCCTTACCCAAAGACTGATTACTTGAGATCTGTGAAGAAAGGGTAAATTTAATCTTTCATCCAAATTGTAGCAGCTAGATAAATTACAGAAGCCCACATAAAATTGACCTTCAACCACCACTTTCTGATAAGAGTTTCTCACCTTCTCTTTTATCAGATCTGTCTCAAAATTTCCTGCAGCAAATTTCCCTATATTTAGAAACCAATCAGTGCCAGTAGCTGCAAGAACTGCCCTCCAAGCAATCAAGAGTGGGAAATACATAAGTCAGGAAATCCAGTGAGGCAGAAATTTCTGATCAGACTTCAAAGGAAGCTCTTAGGAATCCACATTCATCCAGAAATTAGGAGGCAAACCTTGCCTCTTGCAAAGAACGACACAGTTGTGAGGATGGGAGCTTTCAGGCTAAATTTCAGAAATAAACAGGACTTCTAAGGACATTTTAAAAAGTGCATGATCACTATGACTGAAGAAACAGTCCAGCAGGACATAGGGGAAACACAAAGCTGTTCTGAAGCACCGTATCACAGGCTAAAAGAATACTTATCTGGATACAAGACCATTGATGCAGCAGTGGATCTACAGCATTTGATCCCAGTATCTCCAAGCACTTTGTACTTTGAGGACTCCAGAACCTGAATTTTACCATGCAGAAAAGAATGTTACTAAAAGAAGATGAAGCAATTTTTTATCCAGTTTTTCATCAGACTGAGACAGGACAAAAGAGGGAATATTTCTCCCAAAACAGAAGGTATGGTGTTGCCACAGGAGTTTAGAATTACCTGATTTGTTTTAGGCAAAGCTGTTGGATTTCAGAATTGCACTCAGGCCAGTGAGAGGGTAAGACCTATATGAGCTGGGTACATCACAGCAGTCAAATTAAAGATTGAGTACATGCTATGGACACTCCCTTATCAGTACAAAGGCACATATTTATTCTGTTTTTTCCATGACAGCACAATATAAACTAAGGGCATGTCTATCTCTCACTCCTTCCATGGCACCAAGCACTTCAGTGCCAAGGTAACACATACAGCCACAAACAGGGGCAATTTGCTGCTGCACTTGCACAAAGAAACCCCTTCCAAAGTAACAGATCTTTTTCAAGACAGATGAAATCATGTTACTGTTAAAATGTAAGTTCTGATTTATAGAAATGATGATTCTCAGGGTTCTCTGGGTTAAACACAGTAGAAAGTAAAAGACATCCTGTAATGTGTTTCAGAAGAGAACTGACTTGGAACCAAGATGATTTAGAAAGCATGCTTCAAGACAGAGAGGTGTTATCAAAGAAAAGAGTGTGCTACAGTTACACAAACTCCACTTGAATGCCGTCTTACAAGACTGCTGTTCTGCTAAATTAGGTACTGTTGGCATTTTGCACAGATTATTTCAAGATACAACACATATTTATTAACTGCAGCCTGTGGCCTGCTGTTGACTTTTTTTCAAATGCTAAGATTTTTAATTTCCAATTTTTTACCAAATAGAACATTATGCAACCATTTTATTTGCAAATGGCTTTAGTTCTAATCATGAAAACCAGGCTAATCCACTTGCCTCCTGCAAAACATACACTAATATGAACCTATGCTTGCTTCTTATCTGCTACTGCTTAGCTCCCAATCACTATTTTGACATTGGAAAAATGGATCTGTATTAGACAGAGTAAAATCCAAACAATCCTAAAAAGAACTAATCACTGCTCATTCTCATTCAGAGAATTAGAAATTATAACAGTTGCTTCCTACTGATTTTGTGCTAACACCAAATTTAAATTTCCATATTGCTCTCAGAAATGCACAACTTTTCCCAGTCAGAAACATCCACCCAAAAATTAGCAACAGTTTTTCAATAGAAACACCTCTGAAATCTGCTCTTCACAGCTTCTCTCCGGCAAATTTCAAACTAGAAGCTGTACATATTTATATTTCACCATAGCTTTTTTATACTTCATCACACATCAGTGAAGTTCCCCTCGATAATTAGGTAGGGGGCTATCAAACCCAAACGACTGAAAAAAAAAAAAGAAATAGAAAAAGAGAAACCACAGAAAGAAGGTATAATTTCAGTTAAGGTCACAATAGACATAAGCCTGAAATACGCAAATCTACAGTCAAGTCTTAAAAAGGTTTCAATACCTCTCATAATATCACTCCTACAGCCAAAAAGAAGGGAAGTCTTCAGCTGATTGACAATTGCCCATGAGTTATTGGGGAAAACTTCTAAACCTTATTTTTACTTAACTGAAACAAAAGGAAATCATAATCACAGCCATCTACCTCTACATAAACCCCCTTTTTTTACAACTCTCCTTCTGTAATCATATTGCAGAACCTGTCTACATCTAGCAATAAAACCCCGTCCTATTAAAACATAGGACAGTGCCAAAGTAACACAGTGATAAAGCTCTTCTAACTTCAGCAACACCTTTCCCTACGAAGCACAGGACCGAGGAGATAAAACCTTGAATCTTGCTCAATAGCTTCAAAAACACAGCTCAGTGTGGAATTGCACTTTGCCTGGAAGGAGCCAGAACATTCTGTGATTCCTCTTTTTTGACATGTTAATTGTTCTTGCACACACAAGGAGAAGAGAAGCAGCGGTGTGCCGTATTTATTCAATGAGAGTGGAGCCACAGGGGTTGCAGTACATTCCTTCTCCAACATCAGCCAAATTATCTCAGCGCCCAACTTTTAAGAGGGTGCAATAATACTCCATCATTTGAGAACTCTGGTAGGCTTATGAATCATTTTAACAGCGTGAAGGCAGATTGAGATCATCTCCCTGTTATAGGAACCTGGAGACAAGCGGCAGCCCCGGTGAAACATTTTCATATGTTCTTCCTCTCCACAATAACCTTAAAGAGACACTACCACACATCTCAATCTTCATTTAGCATATACAGTAAGCTCTTTTTAGGATTGAAAATGAGTTTATGTTGTGGTTAAAAAATAACCACTATTTTATTTTATATATGTATGTATATATATACCCATATATAAATATATATTATTATGCACATATAAATATATTCTATATTATTTGATACATACATATAAATATATATTTGTGTGTACATATGTATTCTATATCTACACACACACATGTATATATGCATATAATAAGGCTCCAAATAAGGTCATTCTCTCTACCGAGAAAAACCACACTCCCCTAAATCAGTTCTTGGGGGAAAAAAAGAAAAAAAATCAGAAATACCTTTGTAGGTACAAGAACATGCAGGACACAAATACTAAATTGGGTGCATCTGATTGTGAAAGTCCAGAAAGAATAAAGAAGAGCCTCTTTCCATGTTATTACTAACAAAATGAGGCAACTATGCATACAAATTAACTGTGCAAACAAACCTTCACATAGACAGATTTTTTTCAATAAAATGAGGGAATCTTAGACACAACAGAGTGGTGACTGATGAAATAAAGGTGATAAACTAATTTAATTCTTAATGAGAAAGCTTACGGCCCTTAGAAAAATCAGTTTATTTAAATACAAGATGTTAGACTATGTTCCTCACAGAAACATAATCCTTTAAAACAGGCTTTTTTTTTTGCCTTTTATTTTTTTTAAAAAGTAATTTTAATTAGAAAGAATGGATCAAACCTTCCCTTTCAAGGAAAAAAAAAATACCCATCCAAATGTGAGGCTACTGAAATGCAGCTGAAGTTTCGTCTTGGCATTTGTAGGAAATTTGGATATTTTTGGGGAAAATACCTCAATTTTATTTCCAGTTTGACTCAAAGTAAAACAGACTGAAAAAAACCTCAATTTTATTTTTGGTTTGACTTAAAGTAAAACAGGCTTAAAATACAGCAACAGAAGGGCTGCCAATTTCCATTAGGCAAGCAATACTTACACTTCTCCTTCCAATGTCACAACAGGAAGTGTAACTGTGTTTCTAATTATGCCACAGAGGTTTCTTGCACTAAGAAAAAATAAGATTCAGTGCATCTCTCATTAAAGTGCTTGGCGAGGGTAAGTAGGTCTGTCTAAATGGCAGGTTGGGGAAGAGAACTATCCTCAGTTTAAAATCTAACATGTTTTCCCAGAGCATCAGCAAATCGACACCACCTCAACTTACACCCTCCTTGAATTTAAACAGCAAAGGATGGAAAGAGGAAAAAGCACCTTGAACAGAGCAAATGCTGAGTCAAGACACTCCTGTATGAGCTGTGTTCTAAAGAATGGGCAACTCCTTGTCATTAGTGCTTTAAAAATAACGTTCATTTTTCTTATTGCTCTCTAAGCCCTGTCTCTAAGCTCGGCCTATGCAGTCATGACAACTGCCCAGTGCAAGTCTGGCACGTGGGCGAAGGGCAGGCAGGGCAGGGACAGGGGCTGAGCCAAACACTCACCTCATCCTGCTCCACCACGGCCCAACCACCAGCTGCAGTGGTACAGAACCCCCCTGGGCAGTGCCCGAGCTGGGGACAACAGACATGGGAACAGCAAGGTGTTTTCAGGGAGTGTATCAGGAGAAAGCAAATAAAGAGAGAGTCATAAAAGATGACAGGCAATTCAGAGACTAAACTTCCAGTAACGTTTTGATGTGTTGGTATAGGTCCCTATTTTAAAAGCACATATTAATTCCGGCCACTCTGAGATCTACGGTCATATGATAGAGACTTATTTTTTCATCCAAGTGAGAGATCTGCCTCAATATGGAAACTGAGGCACGAGCTATCACCTGACCTAGACTGCAGGATGCCACTGATACGCAGTGTAGAGCAAACCCCAGTGACTTTGTCCCCTCTTTCCATCCAGACATTTCCAGGCTCTACATCACAGGCTTCTAGACTGTTTTATTACAGAAAACAGCAGCAGTGGCACTCAGTTTTAATACAGCAAGTGGCTCATTACCCAACAGTATTGTATTTGTAAGTAAGTAAACTGGGAAACTGGCAGGCTTTCAACAGTCTTCAAGATTTTAAGAGATGCGACAAAAACTTCATTAATAAAAACATCCAGCAAGAGAACTTACATACTGACTGACTTCAGATTCAAGCTAAACAACACCAGGCAAAGCACCTTTCCCTTTCTCTCAGGAAAACAGAAATGCTCTTTGGTTCTTGAGTCACGAGGTAAAAGAAGCTTCAAAAGTCATGTTCAAACAACCAGAGACATTCAGAGCAACTGCCCCAGGTAAATTTTTAATGCTAGCAGGAGTCACTGTTGCCAGGGAAGAAGCCTGTCACTATGTGAGAACGACAAGAACCGGGAGAAAGCAGGTGTGGGATGCTCTTCCAGGCCCACTTTAAAGGGATGTCTGTCTGCTCTTGGATTGTGACAGACAGTAGCATCAAAGGTTTGGCAGGATGTGCCTGAGGGCTTCTACTTGATCCTTCTTTTAAAGAAGTGCCAGCAAGCTCTGAATCATGGAAGGAAGCAGGCCTTACAAAATACATGTCCTTATCAGAATTCTTTCCCCATCTAGGAACAAATACAGTTGGAAGAGTCTCAGAAAAGGTAGGTTAATTTATGGTGTGACCATCAGTGTAGTAGTACACAGAATAAAAAGGAAAAAGTCAGGTTCCCTGAGGGCCATATGGCCAATGAACACTTTGTGCTTCCCTGGCCATGATGTAACGTTTGGGTTTTGTGCTGCGCAAATCCTTCTCCTGAAAAACAGCAGAGCAGATTATCTGTTCTGCTTTCAGAGAACAGACTTACAGATCTGGCACTCAGGAGTTCCTGGGAGTCCATGACCATGAAGGTCCAGCACTGCAAACTGGGAAATTAATGTCTTCCTGTAAGGTACAAGAATGTTTGAATCAAAAAAGATATTATCCCAAATGCAAGATTTCATATCATTTTGTTTAGTAATGCACACAGTCATTTTGCATGTGAGAATGGCACAAATACCTGATGAGAGGGTGAGAGTGAATTCTTTTATATGCTGCTCAAATACAGAAGCTGTTTTATTTCATGTAGTCTTTTTACTTCCTTCTTTAACATTTTGGGCAAGTGCGTTTGTGTCAACATGTTTTTAAAGTAAGTTCAGCAAGATAAATTTTACAAATCTAACAGAAATTATGAAGATTTTGCTCACTTAACTCACTAACCAGTTTTAGTTGAGAGCAAGAGACTCAGTTTTACAAATCATTTTTAGTCAAGAGACTCAGTTTTACAAATCGTTTTTAGTTGCAACATGGCCACTACTCAACTCCTGCAGCATGAAGATTTCTGGTTAACTTCCTCAACAGAGGTGGGTCAAAAATCAGATTCTGTTGATCAGAAAAAAAGCAGCAGCTACTTTATTTAGGCCTGCTACCTGCTTTCTCCTTTATTTAACCATTCTTTCCATTTGATCATGCACTAATTAGTGCCTTCTGTGTTGCAGAATTTTATCTATAAGAAATTTACAGTGAGGATATGAACATATGCCAATTCAAACTCACAAAATAGCAGAAAGAAGACAGAAGTCAATTCTATCTAGTTTAATCAACGGTGATAGGACATACTACAGGAACTCAGCAAAGGCAATACATACTGCTGATCTTATCTCTATAAAGATACAAGGAGCCAGGGATCCCTTGAGACTGTTACTCTTGAACTGGAAGAAGACAACCTAAGGACTACTCAAAGGCCAACTGACCTAGTTTAAAAAACATGTGTGTTTAAAAGACTGACATTCACGTGGCCAAACATAAGCTTTGTTTGCTTGATTAAATATCTCTGGCCAAAGGAACCAGTCATATCAAACCAAAATCACAATTATTAGTCACAAGAATTATTCCGTATGCCAACACTATGGTATTTAAACAACAGTACTGAACAATACATTAATTTAATTTATTAAATGATGTGGGTATCCACTAATAAAGTGAAAGATCGTGTGGCTGGATTGAACAGCAGGTACTGACTGAACACTGCCTCTTGGACATGTCAGACTTTGTGACATCTAACATCTAATTGCAAAGGGCTCAGCACAATCCATTACATCTATGCCCAGGGCTGCACAAGAAGTGACACTAAGCAGACTGGGCAAGCTGGATCCAGGGGAAAATAGCAATCACAGGAGCAACTACCCATTAGCACATAGGGTTCGGTGAACAGAAGAGCACACACTCCTACAGGCACAATTTCCCTCCTTTCTTCCTTCCATTCAACTTGGCCTGAATGATTCTGGCACTTCCCAAGACATGGATCACATGGCTGAAATGTCAAACTCCTAACCAGAATATAATTTACAGTCCAAAATACATTTTAAAAAGAAGTATGACCTGCCTTTACACATGTAAATTCTTCCTTTAAACTGCTGTTGGCCACTTGGCCTAGAACCCTGTGCTAGGGCCAAGAAAATCCTGCTGTGAACACAGAATTGATATTTACAGCCTTCATTCTCTGCCTGCTTAGCCCTAGAAAAAAGGCTTAGAAAATATAAGGAAGTATTAAATGTCTTGAATCAAACAACCCTCAAAAACATTTAACTTTAAGCCACACATCCACCATTTAAGTGATCTTAAATCTCCTTTGTTGTAGCATGTGGGAAATGAACCACTACTAAAACCCGCAAAACAGCACACACAAAATGAATCCCTCTCAACACCATGGCACGAAGCCTAATTCAAGCTATCCGTACTACTGAAGAGAGTTCATCATTACATATAATAAATATGAACAAAATATAATCAGGAACAAAAAAGAGTTAGTTTAGTTTTACTAAAACACCTGCCCTGTTTGTATTTCGGCCAGCAAAGGACTCAGATGCTAGGGCCTCAATGCAAGGTTTTTCAATGGCCATTATCAGTGTGTGGAAAGGCGACACTTTGCCAAGAATGCCCCTTCTCAAGCTGTCACAAGATAAATGAGCTCCATGTGGTTCTTTTAACTGTGACAGCGACTGCGTCCATTGAGGTTGAGGAGGTATTTTTTCTCCATTTGTTTTCGTGATTATTTTCCTGTACAGCATCGGCCCACTGAAAAATCATCGATCCGCTCATTACAGCTGCAATTACTGCCAGTCTTGATACCAAACTCTACTCGGCCCATGAGCAACAGTTAACTCATGAACAGAGGAACATCCTGTGGAAAACAAACTTGGGATCACGTTTCAGGGTTTTGTAGAATACAGGCATCTTCAACAGGTTTAAAGCGCTTACTTGAGTATTTGGTTAGATTCAGGCCAGTGTTTCATGCCTCACTGAAATATGACAGCAAAAGATAATTACAAATGAAAGACCCATTTATTTTATTTCTCATCTCTGTGTGCTTGGCAACTGAAGGTGAAGACATAGTCCTGGAAATGGCAACAGCCACCCAACCATCTACCTGCTGAGAGCCTTGACAGAAAGCTTACAAATTGTCAAAGGGATTTTGTCTTAAAAAAACAAAACAAACCACAAAACAAACAACCAAAAACCCACAGCCACACAAAAACACAGGAATCGAAGAAAGAGATATAAATTGTTAAAAGGCTATGCCATAAAAATTGTTAGCCTGATTTTGTTAGGTTTTTTTTTAACTGAATTCTAAGTGCCTCTTGATAGAGTGACTTGATAATTTGATAATTTGCTCAATTCAGCTTGATTACAAGTCTCCTACTTTGACATTATCTACTTAGAAGGTACTGAACCGGTACTCAAATGATTGACATTAGAGTAGCAAATCACTTGACTGACAGACCTTGACCAAAAACATAATTAAATCGTTACATACGTGGGTATTCCTACAAAAATAACCCTATGAGATATCACTGCTGGTCAAGAGAGCTGTCAGTGCTGAGTCTCACCTATATCACAGATGGGCATTAATCAATGGGATACAAGAGCTCTCTCCAGCAGCTGCAGATTGGCCTCACCTTTCATACAAACAAAGCAACTCTACAAACCATGAAACTTCTGCCGAGAAAGGAAGGGGGACTAAACTACAGAGACTAAATTAGACACTGAACTGAAATAAAGCACTGAGTTAAAGAACATATACAATCAAAGACAGGTACTGACACTGTACATGAGATCTGTAAGGAAAAAGCACAGGATAACAGATGCTGCAGAAATCCATTCCTCTTTCTCACTGTGCCACAGTCCTGCCAGAACAAGCCAAAGGCAAAAAAAAAAAAACCCAAACAAACCCCAAACAAACAAACAAACCAACAGTAACTTTCCCTCATGTTTTCCCCATATTTTATCTTCTGACGTTATCTTTCAAATGTGAAAATTTTTATCAAAAAGTGTGATTTTAACAAGCTGGCTACTTTACAACTGCAATATAGGAGACATAAATTACAGTGTAGTTTGATTTATTTTAATCTCATGCACACTCATGCAGGCAACTTTTTTGTTCTTTTTATAATTTTTTTTGTTTTCTTACAGGAAATCATTAAAAGAAGCAGAGCATTAAGAATAAATGGTACTCAACACTTTCATAATCACAGATTTTCCTATGATGATAATCACATTAGATTTGGTTCTTCTTCTACAATTATGGCAAATCAGGCATTTCCTTGGAGGGAAAAACTTAATAAATGCTCCAACCACGAGGGATAAAAATAAATAAAAAGAAATACAGTGAGAGCTTGTAAACCAGGAAAACAGGCTTCATTCCAGGGTTCCTGTGGATGAGGGAGCCTTTCTACCACAGCATCATCCAAAAGAAATAAACACTGCACACACAGAACTCCATAGAGTCTTGAGACCTTTTTTAACTCTCGGTACACAGTTCCAGGAGCAGGGAAAACAGCACAGACTGACATCACCACCACATTAAGACCCAAGGATAAACATCCTTAACTAAATAAACATCCCTCACCCTCTGCTGTCAAAAGCTCCCCAGCTACAAGGCTGAGTAGAAAGAATATAAAATAGTAGATGGAAAATTCATAGTCTTTTTAAGTCCATGTCAGGTCTGCCTATTTAACTAGTCAGCAATCTTGCCTATGGTATTTTCTACCATATTCAGAGAATTCTGTGGTTTGAGGTTGGTTTTTTTTGGTTGGTTGGTTTTCGTTGTTTTGGTTTGGTTTTTTTTTTCCTTCCTGCTGTTGCTGTTCTGGAAGATACCATTTTACCTATGGCCTGAATTTTTTGACCTCTAGTTCCAAAATATCACGTTCCAACAGGACCTTCCATTCCAAATGTGAAACCCAAAGCAGTCTGTTTGCTATGCCACTGCTACCATGACGGTTTGCAGCGTCACTTCCGTGCAATCCTCATGTTTCCACGCTCTAAAAGCTGAACAGCTGAAAGAAAGGAGGAACACATAGTCCTGCAAAGAGAAGGGACTGCAGCTCTGAGAAAGCTGCTGTGAGGGACAACCTTAGAGATGGTTAAATGCTACTGTTCTTTACTGTGCTTGTCACAGATCAATTCCCTTGGTCTGATGGTTGCACAGAGTGCTAACGGGAGCTAAGTGCCACTGGCAATAGGAACGGATTGGTTCAAGAGATGTCATTATCTCTGGAGAAACGCATTGATAAAAGAAAATAATTTCAGACCAAGAGCTGATGGAAGTAATTGGTATCACCACAATTTTTTCCTTTTCACGTAATTCTCACTAATGCGCATATTTGAGCACATCTTTCATCACTTGAGCTGCTTCACTTGCCCAAGAACATCCTCTTTTCCTCTTGCATGAGTGTTTCTATTAAAGTTCACCTATATGGCACACGGGCCAAATAAGCACAATTCACCTTACAACTCACAGGGCTCAGTTAAAGAAGCAACACCAAACCCCACATCCCACAGCAGCCCAACCACAGGAGTAAACAGAACCCACCAGCTCTTTCCTGCCATTGTCCAGCAGGAAAACTACGGCACAGTTGCCATCCCAGAAACACGGGGGGATGACTGGCAGTTCATCCATGAACTGAGCTGGCAGGGAAGAGCACCAGCCTGGCTGAGCGGAGGGCTTTGGCTGGAACTCCGGGGAGAAAAAGGGATTTTATGGTCTTTGGGAGAAGGCACAGTCCTCCTAAACCTATCAGTAACCTCTCCTGCTTCTTGCACACAAATTTCTATATGAAATGCCTAAAAATAGCAAGACCTTTTTCTTCCAAATTATTATGTTCAGCGACACACAAAAATCTTCAGTAATTCTGCCATCAGAGCATATTTTCATGATTATCAAACAATTTTTCAATACAGTATGTATACAAACTACCTCCATGATATTTGTTCTTTCTACTATGAACATAAGATTGGAGCCTAACTACTTTATTTTTAGCACACTCTGCCTCCATAATGGCCACTATTATAATCAAGTGTTATCTGTATCACAATGATGTTTCTTAATTACATTAAGCCCCAGTGGAGCACCCCTATAAGAACCACTCAAAAGTCTCATTTATCCAAAGCAATAGTTACAAAAAATTCTAGCATGCAAACGTGCCAAGTAGCCTATCTAAGGAAAGCACAGTTCAGCTTTGGTTCATTTTAGAAACACACAAAACTTCAAGCAACTGGAATTTACATTGTGGTAAAAAAAAAAAAAACAAACTAAAATTGTAACCACATGGGAGAAAAGATCATCTTAATTAGGACTGCTGTTCTTTTCATTTTGCTGTTTAGGCTCTCAAGTCCTAAAGTTATGAAGTTTGGGTACTTCTTTTTTATAATAATTCAAATTATATTTGATTTTAACTCAAATATTGCTTTAAAGTATTTCCGTTTAAAAAGCCCAGAAAACAGAAACTTGGTACAATAGGTGAACATTGTGAACATTTTTAGAATGCATCTTCAAGAGCTGTTAATAATTAACATGATCAATAAAGCTTCTTACTTACTCAAGCACAGTGATTATCACAATTATTACAAGCCATAAATTTATTTCCCTGTACTTAGGGGCTAATGCACATAGGCTGGTCCTTCACTGAAATGTTTCTTTTCCCTTAGAATTCTGGGAATAAACTACATCTTTAATTACCCTGGAGAGCAGATTACCAAATTACAAGCATATATTAGACAACAGCAAAAAGTAGTAACTTGCATCTTCTTTTCTGGCATTTGGATAATACACCAACAATAATATAAGCGAAAGAAAATAATCTGTGAATTCAGGTGGTTGTTTTTAGAATCTGTGAAAGAACTTACCTACAAGTGGAAATTACATAATGACATTGTTAAATGTGTTAAATCTATTAATTAGTTGCAAATCCCATATATCTGATGTGAGAAAAAAACAAAAACAAAAACACACACACACAAAAATTTAAAAAAAAATCACAGAACCCAGATGCTTAAACTCACCAAGAAATTTAGGAATGACATAAGGCTTTTATAGAGCTCATTTAAAATAATTAGGATGTAATAACAACGTAGGGCACATGCAAACTCACTGCAAATACAGGATAATGCCATGTTTTCCCAGCTTCAGTAATTTCCCTCATTTTCCTCCATTGTATATGCTCGACAGAACGCTTACAGCCTGAAAAACGACGCGAAAATTGTACCTTTTATCATCTCTTATTGTTTCTCAGTCATTCCATATTGCATGTGTTTATCAAAGCAACCCTCATAGCACACTCACACCACTCCTGCCTTTCCTCTGTCTCCTTTCTGCCTCATTAGAGGATATTTAACAATATCAACCATCAATTTCCTTGTCAGGTTTAAATTAGGGTAGTTATTACCTGATCAATCAGTTACTCATTCACATCCATAACTGTTTCACAGATCTCCTGCTTTAAGAGTTCCAACTACCTTCTCTTCTACTACGCTGTTATTCCTTTTACTGTGGCAATATTTCGGATATGGAACGTCTTGGTTTGGCTGAGCATTTGTCACTTGCAGCCATGAACTTAATCATCCACACTGGAAGGAATCTGATTTTGGAGTTGGAAATATTTCTTTTTAAATTAGGGAGGTGCTGAACCTGAACACAGGAACAACTGGACTACGTAGGAAAGACATCCAGACTGTCCTTAAGCCAAACACACACTGAACAAAGTCTGTATCTTTAAAAAAATGGACAAAATTGTAAAGACCAGAGCTGCAAGTGTTGTTACATGTTTATGTTCTTTGGTAAGTTTTGATAGGCTGATTACAATGCAACATCTACAAAAAATACAGATGGTATTTATTCATAGAAAACACAAAATATTGCAACTACCTAGGAAAGAGAGATTCCTTCCTAAATAATCCCGCTGAATTCCTTGCTGCATCACTTGATAGGTTTTACCCTTCTGCTTCCCCCTTTGGAAGCAGAACAATCTGACAAGAACTTCCAAGTCCATCACATAGATTAAGGAATCTTTTCTCTTTTGTGATCCACAAAATCTAGATTTTGATATCATGGATTAAAATCTGACTTTATTGACAGGCATAAATTAGGCATGACTTTGCTCTAAATTTATCATGAACTCTTACTTTTAATAAGCCTTTCACATACAATTCTGCTGTACACTCTGCATTGAAACATTCAGGCTAGGAAGAGAATTTCAAAGTTTCACTGGCTGAAGAATAAACTGGTACCATGTGCTAATTCCAATTTCTGTATTTCAAATTCTGTATTTCAAAAATGAACCACTACAAAAAGTCTTGCTTAGTTTAACAAATTGCTTTCTCGAGAACTTACCTGCAGACTTGTATCATACTGTTTGTACATTCTCACTTTCAAAGGAATACAACATGTAATACATCAGGACAGAAGGTAAATAAAACTCCTTAAGGTCAAATTTCTTTAAAAAAAATAAATAGGTACATAGACTAATCAGTACTTAATAATCTCATATTAAATATATAAGCAACCCCATTTCCATTCCTATATATTTAAGTTCTTTCCTTCTGCTAATCCATTTACTTTCTGGTTGTTTCATTTTGCTTGTAAGCTCCCTGCCTTAATTTTAAGGCTCTGTTTTCCTCTTTCTGCAATTATATTCATGCTGTCAAAAACTGAATGAGATTATTGGGTCCTTTTTTTCAGGTGATATATTAACTCCTAGATGAAGGCTTGAATATTACTCAATTCAGAAAAGCATTCATAATGCTCACTTCAATAATTTGCCAAAACACATGTTTGCACAAAGCTATTTCACTCTGATAAATTGTACACATTGCTTTCTGAATCCTCCTTAGACAGTTGCTTTTGTTCAACTTATCAATACAGCAATTCTCATTTAGAGCTTAATTTAAAATCATACTTCTTTTAATGTCAATGTTTCTTGCTATATTTTCTTCCTCTGCAAAACTAATTAAATGAACATTTATTATGTCTTTCTTTTCAAATTATTCATCTTTCTGTGTTATGGAGTAAGACTGCAGTTGCCCTTCCCAAGAATCGAATCCTCCCAGTTCTATCAAGGACCATTTCATTTCCACAAATATGTATTTTCTCAACTTTCAAGCAATCATTTTACAAAAAGAATCTTTGTATAAAAGAAGCAAATCAAATTGCCTCAGAATTTCAGAACTAACATTCTGTCTCCAACATACATTACAAGGTTTATATTCAGAAAACTATCATATAATTTTACTCCAATACAGTCAGAGCCCCTTGACTGACACAGAAAGATGGAAAATGAAACTATCTCAGTTGTGGTGTCTATAATTCCTGATTCTGGTAACTCTTTCCAAATCAACTCTGATTATTAATTGTTGAGAAATAAGGGAAGTCAGGGGAACTCACAGACATTATGTGTGAGGCACAGCTCCCCGGGCCCCTTCCTACATACAAACACAGTCACAGAAAAGAGGAAAAAACCAGAAATAGCCCTTTGGAAAAGCAGCCATGGAAGTACCATAGCACCTTTAAAAAAAACCAAACAAACAAACAAACAAGAAAACAAAAACAAACCTGCAGCAATTGAAGCATGACATGCACAATGCAGAGAGAATTCCAAAAGGCACTTATTTTCACTGTGCCAGTTTGGTGGCATATAATTCCTGTATCCACAATGGATTCTGGAAGCCTATTCAGCCAGAGCAGCAAACCAGAGCACTAAGCTTCAGCACTTCGAGGACCACTGGTCTCTGACAAATTTGTGACCAAAAATGTCTCAGCCAAAGGAAAGAAGGAAATTTGAAGTTCACACCAAAAACTACAGTGGAAGGCACTTTCCATATTATGCAATTATGTGCTCACCAGTGAGGAGCAAAGAGAGAGGCTTGTACCACAAAAGCAGCTCATCCATGTCAACAGTTCATGTTTGAAGAAGCTGCAAAACCACCAGAGTGAAAAGCTCAAGTTAAAAGAGCTGACTAATGGCTTTAGGAAGAAGCAGCATCATAAAGCACAGAGAAACTGCACTCAGAATTAAAACTGGCAATTGTTTACCTGACAGAAATTATTCTGGCCCTTCAGATAACGAAAAATGCACTAAGACACAGACAGAAACAGGTACAGAGTACCGTTCAATGTCAAAATCCTCACAGGATCCTATCCAGCTCTTCTCTAAGTTAACTGCACAATTTGATGCAAGTCCATCTAGAAATGTTGTTAGTCTTATAGTGATATAAAGAATTTTAGTAATTGACTAATTTTTGACGGCAAATAAGGCCTGGTTCACATGGCAACAAAGACTTATCAATTTATCCTCTAATTAGCAAGAGGTGGCATGGAAAGGTTTTTGATTGCTTGGACAATGAGAACACATGACACGATGCAGGAGGCCGAGACTGAACACTAACAACTCATGGCATTTTTTGAGCTCTCGCAGCAGTGATGCTCAGGACCAGCAATTTTTAATACTACCCTTCATGCAGTTGTTATCAATGACCAACAGCAGATAGAGCTGGTTATCACTGAGAAAAAGGCTGGTTCACTTCCTTCAAAGGAAATAACCAAAGTGTAAGAAACTGTTGCAACAGGGAATCAAGTGGCAGTGAAAGCCTTGAGACAGCACAGAATGACATTAGACCAAAAAAAATTAGAAATAAAAATATTGGTTTCTATCACTTTATTCATCTGCCAAGAAACTAAAGCAGTGTGTATAAATTTTTTTTAATATTCACCGTTTCAAGATTTTAGAAATGTATTTTAAAAATTGATGCAGGGCATTTTATTACTGAATTGTATCCATTTTTCTGTCTGTCACACCACTTTATGAATATACTCAAATCAACAGGCACATTTCCTTTCTCTTTGGAAAACAACTAGAATGCTTAAGTACAAGAAAACCTGGAGAAAATTCCAGCATTTTCCATACACTCTGAACACTGGAACTGAAATATAACTCATTTTTGGCTTCCAATTATTAGGCTTCCTTAAAACTAATTAAACTCAAATCTTGTTTATCTTTAATCAATTTCAATATAATGGGAAAGAATTTGACACTTTATTTCTTTATCCAAGAGCAAATACATAGAACAGTCTACAAGCGACTGCCTCAGAGACTTGATACGGGATTACCTACAGTTACTACAACCTTACCACACTTTATCAGGTCCATACACATTTTCACTTCATTTTCCCAGTATTTATATTAATTTTTCATGAAAACTCAGCATAAGCATTTTAAGTGAGATATTGCTAGAAAATTTAGTAGAAAGTAAAATGTGTAAGCTACAAAAAAACCCCAAAACAATATGTTCTTAAACCTTCTATAACAAAACCTTGCATTGCTGATTTGTCAACAAAATCTGCTAATTCTGTGAGCAGTGGAAGTGGCAAAATTCAGTTGCTGATAAGACATATCAGGTATTTGTGTGTGTGTTTTTGATTGATTGACTTTGGTGCCTTCCAAGCTGCATTTCACCAATGGACACTTTTCTAGAGGCATTTTGAAATCTCTTCTCTCTTCTGAGAGGTCCCCTTAATACAAACATTTAAACCTCTCTGCCACCTTGCAGGAAATCAGTTGTCTCTGAGATCTCTCAGCCTTTAATCAAAGTCAGCAGACAAGACAAAACCTTCATTTAGGTTGAAGTTGACAGAAGTGCAGAAGCCTTGGTATCTCATACTCAGAAGCTAAAAATGCCAAAAAAAATCAACTTTTCAGTCCTGATCTCTTCTAGTACCTCTATCTCCCAAACTCACATAAAACAATGTGATTTGGGCTATTTAAACTGTGAAATATATTAAGTGGGATGCATAATTGTAATTTAATCACTGGTGCACTAATGAGCTGAAGCAAAAAGAATGGATTGATGTTCAATAGCTACATTTTTAAAAAATGACTTTTTAAAATTGGTATTTCATTAGTTGTGCTATATACAATTATGCAGTAAAACACAGAATGATACGTAATTCAAAAACATAATTTAAAACTCTATTACACAGTTTCTTCTACAACAGCTATTAATTTTCAGACAGCTCCCATAAAGATTTACTGCACTAAATCACATGAGGAAAGAGTGAGCAATCCTGATTTACATTAAAATAGAAGAAAATGCAACAGCTCTGACATTTACCCAAGTACCCAAGCTATCCTCAGGTACTTGGGCTCATCTCTCACTTCAATGATTAAGTTGTTCAGAGGAAAACAGCTCCTATATGTCACATATAGATCAGCCTGCTGCTTGCCCAGTCAGCTCACTGGCAAATCTTTCTGGTGTCCTGAGCTAATGTGGAGTTCCTAATGTATGATTACTGTGACAGCTCAGAAACGTGGCAGTGAAAGGGACAGGAGAAATAATATCCCCCAAATTAACGTACAAATATCTCAACAAATATTACAGTAATTATTTCACTCAGGCAGACACACTCCCTTCAAATAACGTTACCAACAGGAGCATCCTGGTTGGAAGGGGAAAGGCAGGAGGCACAAACTTCTGGAAGACTCCACAATGCTCATGTAATATCAGCAGTCCAATTTGCCCATTTTTTACATGCATTTTATAGTTACACAACTTCTCCTTTATTGTACATGAAATAACATTTTGAAACAAGACTAATTTCTACTTTGTTACACTTAAGACTAAAACACGTTTCTATCTATGTAGTTCTTCCTGAAACAACTGGGAAAATGTCTGTACGGGCGAAGGAACCAGACTTGAGATGTGTTTTCCAACTGCAGCAGTGCGTATTTTTATTTCCAGATGCAAAAGCTTAGCATCAAGTTCTGTTTAGCCAAACACATTTAACACACCTCAAGTTTGCTTTAAATCTATAAGCAATTCCACTCTCATTCAAAACATTCTAGTGGAAACTTAACATTTCAGCAGATACTTAAGTTCTTTTGCTGAACTAAAGGCTTTTTACTCTTCAGACTTTTTCTCTTAGTGCTCTTCCAGTCAAAGGAAGCAATGATAAATGACAAGAATGATCTTGTTATCTACTTCTAAGCAAAGACAAGCTTTGATGACTCTCATTCAGGAGAGGGAGACCCATTCAGGGTTGGAACTTTTGCCTTGCTTTTGCCTTTTGTACTTCCAGATTATGCCCAAACAATTTGCACATTTAACTATCACAAAGATAGTCTCAAAGTAACTTGTACTGCTTTACATGAAAATTTAGAGTCCTCAAGAACCACAAAATAGCAAACTCCAATCTTTTTTCTGAACACTGTCTTACAAAATTGAGCTCCAGACCCTGTAATACAAACTTCAGCACAGACCACGGTTAAAAACCTCAACAGGAGCCTTGTATTTCTCTGCACAGATCCCAGGTTTTGGTAACCTTTTCCCAAGAAGAATTATGCCCTTCTAAACAGCTACATAAAGGTTAAGGTAGCTTTCCATATATACAATGAAGACACTTTAAATTTGAGATCAATAAAAAAATTGTCATAAAAAAGAAAAAAGAGCGTGTGCTGTTGTCTAACAGAATTGCAACAGTGCACAGGTTTTAATTAATTAGAGCTTGACGAGCTATTCCTCAGCTTAGACAATTCCTCTTCCCATCCTGCCCATTCTTATAAAGACAAAAATCTGGTATGGCTCCCTAAAAGTCAGGGAAAGGCTGAGCTGGAGCCCTGTGGATCACGTGTGGATACAGGTAATGCAACCTGGAAGACTGACAAAGCAGGAAAACCTGAACGAGGACTGGCATCTGCATCAACCAGCCCAACAGCTGCAGACTGTGCTTTAGCACAGTGAGCAATTCATGGAAACTACCCACCACAGGACAGCTAAATCCACCCAGGGCACAGCAACAGCAGCTGAATTACCAACCCCAGCTGAATTACCAACCCCAGAGGCATTATTTTATATGCGGAATTGGGAAGAGCAGCGAGCCCCTCGCACCACAAACACCGAGTGACTGCCTTTTATCGTTTCAGCTAAACCAACACCAGTTTAAGGTGTCCTATCAATTGCCTATCTTCAAATTAAATGTATTTTATCTCTATTTATTAAAAAAACTCAGGTTGATACACAGTGTCTGACAAAAAAAAAACCACCCCACAACACACTATCTACAGATTGTGACAGACAGCAAATCAAAATAATTCAAGCTACCAAATGCACTTTGTGGAAGTGGCTTATTTCACTGTGTAGGCTAAACGTATTTTGAGGAAGGATTACATTTTGTTTGGCAATTTATTTTATTGACAAAACGTATTTCATCAGATATTGCTTCACATTTTGTAGACAAATGCATGTTGTCAAATTCCCCATTCCCTTTGGTGGATGAAAAGCATTTTTCCAAAGATTCCACACTTCTCTGGAGAGCACAATGAATTCCACACAACAGCAGGTTCTGTGAAGGTGTTTGTATTAAAAGTTCACTTAAAATAGTATTCTTTGTAAATGTGTACCTGGAATATATAATGAATAAAAGCTTTTAGTATTGATATGTGGGTGATTGTGATCTGTCACAGTAATCAATAATCATTACAGTAAGGTTAAAAAAAATGAAAAATCAATATCTAAGTAACTTTGGGTTCTGTGATTCTAATTTATGCAATAGTTTTACTGAAAATTTACCCTCAGCTCAGAATAACTAAGAGGATTTAGAACAGTCACTGCCAAACATTTGAAGACAATTCCTTTCCATTACTTTCTTTCTGATGTGTTTTCTTTTACTAGAGGAGTACACATCTGTAGTGTCACCAAGGAACCTGTTCAAACACTGTGACAGAAACCAGACACAATTTAAGCCTATTACTTCAGATTACTTGTTAAAATTAAGAACAATGAAACTGACCAAAACAACCCTCTCCTGGCCCCTGACAAACCACACACAAACCACAGATAAAACAGTCCTTGCAAGAACATTGATTCAACAAATTATGGTCACGTATTTTTCACACAGTTGTGACATTTCAGAAAAAAAATCAACCAGATGTTCTGAATATTCAGTCCATTTAAAGAACACATTGGTTCACATTACTTCAGTATTCTCACATATACTTCAAGAATACTAACTTTACATGTGTAATTTCTCCTCTCTATTATGAACTGCAGTAATTTCAAGTTAAATCAGAATTGAACTTGAAACGTGAAAAATTGTGTCTTATTCTCATTAGCATTGCACTGAGTGGGATTCATTCTTTGAATATCAGGGAATTATTCTTTGTGAGAAGTCCTGTCTTTAAAAATAACTTGTGGACAGATCTTGAAGAGCTGCAGAATTATCACTGATTTTACCTTTAGGGGTAATTTATTGAGAATGTTTAAAAGACTCCATTTGCTATGGGAGCATTTGAAGAATTATGCCCATTAAACACCCGTGGAAGCACTGCCACTGAGCATTACCTTTATCAGGCACCCTGTCTGTTATTCCTTCCGCAGACTTATTTTTTTACTCTACTTTCATGATAAAAGAGTTAGTCATTTTCTTCTAATTTCTATCAGAAGTAAGCAAACCTATGGACAGTAACAGGTAGTTGGCATATGGAACCTAAGCACACAGAGAGCATGAAAGAAAGCCTGAAGTTTCCTCTAAAATACTCCATAGGACTCATATACATTTATTTAGAAAGAGCACCAATATGTAAGCTATCATTTGCCAAAATCCAGGAAACACCAAGACAGCTGCTAATAAGGGAAATTTTGCCTTTCAGTGAGGAGTAAAGTGGGAAGTGCCAGCAACAAGAAAAAAAACCCATCCTTTTAATATTTGAGGTTGCTGCATGGTCAACAGAAAAGGCATCAAGTAAGTGAATTTTCTGCTCTTCTCACACACCAAATTACTCTTTTTCTGCCTTGCAGTAACAAAATTTTAGACCCTCCTATAGAACAAGTGCAGCTTGCAAAGAGCCATATTAATGACTATTATTTCTCCAAGTGACAAAGTGCTTCCTCGCTGCCTTATCTGCAGCTATCATGGAAGAATTTACACCATCTCCTGCTCCCCAAAAAAGGCCTCCCACTCCAACAATTCAACTAGAAGGGAGTCAGCATCTAACCTAGCGAACCACAGAGGAGAGTTCACGTGAAATGCGTGACCACAGAGTTCACAGACCTGTTTTAATTATACTTACACAAGATGACACTGGCAGTAACATTTCATTTAGCTACTCGTATTTTATAGGATCAATACTTGTTTCAACTGCAATAAACTGAGTCAACTCAACACTTAGTAGGAATAACTATTTACTTTAGCAGCCAGCACCAGGCAAGGACTCTGCCTTGGGAGAAGCAAACCCACCACAAGAGCCCACGATGCCTCCCCGCCTACAGAGCCAGACACCAGGGGTTTGTGCTTCTCCAAGACTCTTCCCTGCAACAAGACCTGTCATTTCTTGACCACTATCCCTGCCCACAGCTGATGAAAGCTTTCCCTTTGGAGGTCCTCCTGCAGATCCCTTTGCTCCTCACCCACCCCCAGAAGTTACAGTAGGATGAATAGACAGTTTTTACTGAAACTCAGCTTCTCCCTTTCTAGCCCTCCCCAAACCATGTTTCTTCATCTGCCCGCAGCAACCTCCTTCCTGAGGAGCTCTGATGCCCCACTCTCAGCAGATAAAACAGATAAAAACAATCTGCACTTACTGAGGAATTGGGAATGGGTTAATATTGGTATTTTGGACAACCCTGCACATCCTAACTGGAATGCAGATGGCTTCCACTATTGCCTTAGCAAAACCTAAGGGGAGCATGGCCTGCTATCTACAACTCCCAGGAAAACAGCACTTGGGCAGCTGCCCATCTGTCTGATGTGCTGGCCAGTTAGAAGGATTACAGGCACAGTTTACTGCTCACTGCTCCACCCAGCTCATCAGTTCCTCCATGGAGGAAGTTCTCAGTGTTCTTGGCCCTCACACATGCTCCAGATGGTTCTTTGGTAAAGCTTCTCAAAACCATTTTTGCCACCAACATGTGCCAGAACTAGTTTCAATCAGAATTATTATTTTCAGCGTTGGGAGGAGACAGAAAATAGAAAGCATCAGGGAGAGTACAAACGTGATTAAAGCTCATAGCATAACTGTAACATTCTTTACTTTTTCCTTCTGTAAGTTTAGCCAGCTCTTGGAGTAAAATTCATGTCAAAGGTTTTATTTTCTTTTTCCTGCTGTACACACGCAAGCAATAGGAGAATACGCTTGTAAAAAGGAAAAAAAAAAATCCAAACAAAAACCAACCAACCAAAACAAACCCTCGCCAAAACCAAACAAACAAACCTCCCCAAAAGCCAAAAGAAAAACCACAAGATATAAATGCTGCAGAAGAATCCAAGAAAACGTGCTTTGTGGTGTTCAAACTTGGCACTAAAACATGTAAAATGACTGACATGGCTATTTATATCATTGTCTCCTCTGCCGACCATCTATAGCCATTTCACTGTAGAAGGTAATCCAATTGGTAACACACCAGTAGCCCTCCAGTAAATGTGCACTATTACTTATGTTTGACATACTTGTAAGTGGATTTAAAAATCTACAATCATGATCTTTCCAGGGACAGAGGTTAGGCTGGCCATCATATATCAGAGGCCTAAAATTAGCCTTTTATCAGTCTGGTTCCACCTCTCCTCCTCAAACCAAGATGATACAACACATGTTGCTGGTGAAGAGCAAGGCAAAAGGAACATCAGCTAATTAATCATTTTCCACAGTGTCCGTCATCATTTTCTCCCCATTCATCAGCAGATCCATGAACACTCAAAGTCCTTCTGCAATGAGCCTACGTTTCTGTCAGACCACTCTTTGGTACTCTTGCTAACCCTTGCTAGTTTAGCTCCAGCTGAGCTTAAGACTTCCCAATTTCACCCATCTGAACAATTGTTTTTTCCCCTCAACCCTGTTACTAATCTCCACGTGATGCGCTGAGCGGGTGAACACTACCAGGAATGTGTTCCATTATAACGGCTCCAAATACCAAATTCCATTTTTGGCACTAGTTTTCAAGCAAATCTGCAGGTCCATCCACATGCAATTAGCTTAAATGACAGCATTTAGGACTAGGGGAGCAGCAAAGGTCCTTCCCTCTGCAAATTCCAGAGGTAGGTCTGTTTCTCTTGGCTTTCAGAGACCAGTTTCATATCTTGATCTTGCCATCCCAGCTCATTTCTTTCTAAACCTCACATGTGCCAATTTCCTGTGAGTTAAGAATACACTCTTGGCTATACAGGTGAAATCACAGATCAGTAAACATTTTTGAAACCAAACAACAGCTTTATTAATTGTGTAATCAATATCTAGAGGAAAATATACAGTAATTTGAGAAGGAGCATCTCTCTAAAAAAAAGTGCATGTTTTGAATTAATTATACTGTTTCATATTGTAAATTGATGCACAAAAATATATATTTGTAAGGCCATGCATATTTAGTTCTTTGTCTTCAAGGCAAACTCTTCACCGACTTGCTTTGAAGTAGCAAATTAATAAAACATTAGGTACACATTGATACTATATATCTCCTCAATAAACCAGAAACAGTCAAGCTCACTCTTGTCTCTGTCACACAGGAAATCACACGATAAATGCACTATAAGAGCAGATATATTATAGCTCACCTAACCAGTACAGGTTAACTAGATAGCTATATTTCAATTAAAGAAAAAATCCAATTGTTGCATGTCTTATTATCATCCTAAGCCATCTTGGCAACAATTAATAGCTACTCTATTCATAGAAATTGCTTTCATTATTTTTGAAGCAGCTTTTTTCTTTGAATGTAATGACTAAGAGAAAAGAAACATCTGTTTCTGTTGCTAAGGAGATTGACTAAAAAAAAAAAAACAAGATAAAGCAAACATTTAGAATATTTTTTTTTTAAAAAAGAAAATTCCTTTCACTTGGATTAAACTACTTGCTTTATAACCAGCAGCACAGCCAGCTATGATATAACAAAGCACCAGCATGTTTTTTCTTTTGCATTGTGACTGTTCTACTGCAATATATTCTGCATATTTATTCTGGGACAACATAGCACAACAAATGAAGATGCCTAGACACATCCACCAGCATCTCTGTGTCTTGAGGAGCTGCAGATGCTCATCATCAGAAGTGGGTATCTGCATAATAAGCTGGATTTCTAAATCTGTCTGCTAAAGTGAGGGAAACTTCAACTGTCTGTGAAATGTGCCACATGACAGTTATGACAAAGCTAATATTAAAAAATAAGAGGATGCAATCTTATAAAACAACAACAAAAAATATCTCTACCAGTAGGCAGGTTGTTTTAATGCACATGTTCACAGCACTGTAATTAACCTCATGTTGTACAAGCAGGGACCAGATTGCCAGGGGGTATAAAAAGGTAGGTCAGTCAGGATGGGAATGAAGTAAAGCTGCTTCTGTTGTACATGCTCAAAAAGGAAAGGTTATACCCATCTGCCAGTAAAATAGGTGAGCAGGTGCAAGGTTAAAATAAAATAAAATTCCAGTTATGTTGAGTTCATAATTTTAAGTTATTCTGCTGAAACCCAGACTTAGAAAGTTAGGCATACTTTGGTTTTCTACAGTAGACCATGAGAGGCAGTAGTAGTTATATTGTTTTTCCACTTCAGGTCACTGTCAAGGTACCAACATTGTGAGACATATTTATGTAAATGAAAACTTGTATAAGGCACAGTGAGACTGAGAATAAATAATAGCTTGAAGATAAGTAGCAAACCACAACCTTCCCTGCATACAACTTCAAATTGAAAAAGAATATAGAAGTGTAGAACAAATAATACTTGGACTATGAATCACCTTGCCTCACAGACCTCCTGGAACTGCAACACAGCTACAGTGCAGCACAATCCTGTCGCTCCCCCATGCCCTACTGACATGTTTTTCTCCGGCATCATTAGCACCCTTGGAGGACTCGCCATTACGCAAAACTGATTTATCCTTGCCAGGTGTCCTGCTCACTGTGTCTCCTTCCCTGCAGTCAATACCAGCCATCTCCAGGACGTCATCCCAGCCTTTCTGCAGGCTTATTGTCACTGACTCATGTCCCAGCCTCAGCAGCAAATACCTACAGCTGTCGGGCAGTGCTGATGGAGGGAGTGCTTCCCAATATACACATCTGTGAGTGCTGAACATTTTGATTCTCACTGCAGCGGCAGTTTAGCTCTTATCTACTTCTTCTGTTTTCTATCAAATCTGATTTTTGAAGATCCTATCCAGGCATATCCAGCTTGCTGACTAAAAGTTAACTTGTAATTTGATTTGAGACTGGTTCAGAATTGGAGTGTGTTTTCTAACAGGCACTGAAAGCCTAATGAACCAGTTTGTCCCTGCTACTTCTAGAAACGCAAACAGCACGACGAAAAACAAAGGCAAAACCTGAATGAAAACATCTATTTAACAAATGTTCCCCTCTCCTAAAGATTTTTTTTTCCTTTCCTTTAAATACACAAAAAATAAGCTGTTCATGAAGGCAAAGGCACCGATCTGAACTAGAATGAATGGAACCAAAACGCAGCTTTATCCACTCATTGCTCATATGTGTGCTCTATTCCACCAAAAACATTTATCAGACACCTACAGAGTCACACTACCTCCAACTCCAGTCACAAAGTAATTACAGACAGAGGGTTTCTTCCAAGAAGGATGCTGACTGTGAACCTTTTCACAAGGTAGCTCTGAAATAGTTCAGTTCAACATTCATCACCAAACATGAAGGGCTACATCATTCTCAAGGACACAGAACTTCTCTTGAAACCCCACCAAGTTTCCAGTAAGACTTCAAAATCAGTTGCACAAAAATCTAGAATTGCCAGTACTGAGTTTTCAGTACAGGAAAGAAGGGATGAAACCATAAATAAAGGACAGATTAACGAGAGCACCACAGACTGGATTTTACATTTTCCTTCGTCAGATACCCTTATTCAGTGCTTGCACCAGGTCATACAGACTATTTCATAGAGCACCATCTGTCATGAGCTATAACTCTTTTCTCTGGGCTCTCCAAGGACAGACACAGAATGTCATTTCAAGAGTTTCTAGGCAAGACCTGTCCGCTTCAGCCTCACTTTTAAGAAGCATTCAGATAGTTATCCCAACATTTCCCTCAAGCTTCCACCCTAGCCCAGCCTGAGTATCTACAGCATTTCCCCCCACCCTTTCACCCACAGTCCCATACTCCCATGGAAGCCAAAGGATAAGCTTTCCTTTTAAGTATTTTTCCCCCCCCAGAGCCTTTTTCACACAAAAGCTCATATCCCACTGAAGTGCATAGAAAACATATGAATTATACAATGTCATGGCACAGAATGCAAAATATTGTTAGTAAAATCTGTACCTAACTGCAAGAGAATTCTTATGAAATAGCAAATACTATCAGCATCTATTTATCAAGACTCAACTTTGTGTGCTACATAATAGTCAGTCAAAAAGAAAAGGACTTCAAACATTTATTTATCTTTGCCAGTACATTTTCACTTGACATTTTGTGATAATTTGGCGTTTTTATACAGTTAGTTTTTCCTCATATATCTTCTCAGTCTGAATACTCATCTAGAGTCCACTAAAATATTTTAAGATACAGTAATCCTTTTTTTTTTCCAAATCACCCTAGACTTACTGTTCTGCTTGAATTATTCCCATCTTCCATACATCTGACAGAGGCCTGAATTTATCCAAAATAAGATTCAATTTCTCATCTGCTCATGCAGGACTTCAGAAATGAAAGTGCTCCATCTATTTCCTCACATCAAATCTCATGTTTTAAAGAATGCTGCTTAATAAATTTCTCTCCCTGAGGCCAATGTGTGGGCATATGTCCTGATAAAACATAAAGCCACTCCTAAAAGTAAATAGGTTAAACCTATTCTACTAAACTCCAAAACAAGGACAAAAATGTAAATAAATGTTATCTCTTCTTCTTTAAAACATGCTTTAGTAAAATAAGTACTTGGTGATATGGCATAATTTAAAAAGCATGGGCATCGCCTTAATTCTACTTTTGTAATCATCACATTACAATGATTTTAATTTTAATTGTTGTAAAACAGTAAAAATTAATTAAAAAAACTCCACAATCCCACCAGATTTTCTTTCTCAATATGAAAAATTACTTATACTGAAGCATTTCTGGTTTTCTCATTTTAATTTTCTTACGCTACATAAATTTTAAAAATATAGAGATTCAAACTCTTAGAGTAATTTACTTTATAAGTATGGAGCATAGATCTTAAAGTTCTAGAAACTGAAGAAATACAGTCCTGGAGACAGAAATTAACCTTCCAGTTGAAAATAGGGAATAAAAACCAACTGACCCATTGCAAACAATGCAGAACAATGCGTGAGTGAAAGAATTCCTTTGGAATTTGGTGCTTCCCATGTCTAAAAGCCACAATTTTTCCAAGTGAAAGAATATAAAATGTTACATTAAACCAACTTCAATTAAAAGATTTATTTAACAAAAGGCACAATCTTGGAGTAGCTTCCTAAGAAATACTGCCACTGATTTAAATGCTGTGAGTAAGAATTCTCAGGTGTATCACAAAAAATTGTACTTGGTAAAATTCAAATCCACAAGAGAAGAAAAAGCTCAAAATTAAAAATAAAAAAAGGTTTTTTTTTTAATTTTCTTATGGGAATCTAATCAACAGAAGGTTATGTTTCCTTCACTCTAGAGCTACTCCTAAGCAAGACACCCTATTTCCACTGCTGGACACATTGGGATAAGTGTGGTGCTGTATATATTTTCATTAATTTCCAGAGTATATGTACAACAGTAATTAAATTATAGCGTGTCTTGTGAGCATTCTGACCAGCAGTTACAGACACCACGAAAGAACAGATAATGTAAAAGTTTCTTCTCTTTCTTCATCTTCTCTCTGCACAGCATATATTATGCATACACAGATTCAGAACTTCATGATATGCAGCCAATCATACAGACTAAATAGTTTTTGTTGTGTTCAGAATCTGAATAAAAGGTCCATTTGAGCAAAGAAAAATTTCCTTTGATGCCAGGAGCAATAAATTCCTAACATCCTCATTTGATCCTGAATTTGTCAGGATGGGCAACTCCTGCAAATGAACATCCAGGTAGGTAGGAAAAAAAGCATATTTCTCTAAGTGAAGGCTTCTGAAGTAATTCAGTTGGGCTGGAAAAGACTGAAGTAGATTCTGTAAAGGAAAAGTGCTGAGACAAATTGCTTTCCTCTACAAAACCACTTTCCTGCAGAGATCTTCCTAGGCACTTTTCAAGCACAGATGGAACCACTTCGGTCGACAATATAAACACATCTCTGAGCAAAACAACACACAAGGCTGAAGTTGTGAGTACTCACTGAAGGAGGAGGTCTGAAACGCTGTTTCCCAGTTGTTACGGGTCGTGTCTTTAGCTCATCAGGTGAGAGGGAATTCTTAGTGCAGTGGGCAATGAAAAGCAAGAAGGATCTGTCAGAGAGAAAAGAAGTACAACTTTCAGAAAAAAATTAGCTGTAAAATACTAGTAAAAAACAAAGATTTAACAGTGTTTTGGTACTTTTCTCTCAGTTTCTAACTACCAAGAGGTCCACACAATCTAGCCACACTAGGATGTAAGAAATCACCCTCTAAATGTATCCTTCCTTATGCCTCTCATTTTCCCTCCTCCCTGTCCCAAATGCAAACATTCAAGCAATGAGATTTGATAAACTAGCAATTTAATTTTTACGCTGCTAAAAGCAGCAAATAAGAAGGGACCACATCCTCCCTATACAATTCCCAAAGAAGGAATTGTGACCATGATGATCTTGAACAGTATTCCTCAAAACTTTAGCATCAAGGCACTTTTAACTCAGGTTATCTTTATTATGAAAAGTTGAATTTCAATTACTCTTAGATGTCATCACTTCTCAGACCTTCTGTTGCTTCTCTTGTCAATTTATTCTTTTCTTTCTCAGTAGGCAATACTTTCTACTGCCTGTTGATTCCTATGTTTTTTTCAGCATTTTCATTATCCTCAAAAGTATTTTTGGAAAAGCAAGTATTACCTCACATGTCCATAGCCTCAGCAATTGATATATTTTTCACCTGGTCAATGAAATGATCCAGGTAGAATCAAAAGTACTTGTACGATGACTTGGAAAAAAATGTGGGTTACACCTTGCATTTGGAAACTGAACAATAAGAAATAATGGTGAAGAAGTGATTGGTCGTGCTGCCAAAGAAATTCAAACAGTTGAGAGCCACCCACTCAAAAAAATACAAAATCCCCACAGGCTGGAGGTGGGAACAGACAATTTAACCACCAATAGCAGAGCCAAATGTTTCATAAATACATACAAAAACCTATAAAGGCAAGCTAATGCTTTTCACCGCTATGTAAGAAACTTTTAAGCTATTTTCTTTTAACATTGAGAGCATTTAACACTGCTAGCTTTATCCATTGCTTTCACTGAATTTAAATTAATGGTACTTATTTTTGGTTAAAAAAGAAGCTTGATGTACTGGCACTACTTAACTGTGGAGGTTTATCTCCCTGGAAATGAATAGGCACAATTGTATTTCAGGCCAACAGCTTTCCATAAAGCATCAATTATTGAAATAAGACAAAGAATTCGATACACATTGTACAGTAGTATCATGTAAAATCTTTAAGGCCAGAATTCTGGCATAAGATTTTTCTAAAAATATGAATCGATGTGAAAAAAAAACAACACCAATGCTTTTAATGCACAAATGTAAAAGCTGAAATACAGATAACCTCACTAATTAGGGCTTGGAATGCAGCCTTTACTTTCATAATCCCCTTATTTTCACTATTATGCTTACTTTCTTTTGTGCAATCCTATCAACCTATGCCTCAGTGCAAATTACCCTTCTAATACACACCTCCTGCTTTGGTAATTCTGTGCCATTCACAGTATTTGCTTATAATTGTTAATTCCTTTATGCCTTCCCTGTTTGTATACCACAATTTCAGGAACTGCTGAATTTGGAATAGGAAAACCCTCAAGAGCAGCATCAGGTTACAGAGATACAGACACCGATAAGCTGCCAAGAAGGATAAGTAATTTGTGAGAGCTAAAATCCACCTGATGCACAGACATCTTTAATCCTCAGGAAAGCCCACCTTGCGCAGGCTTTTAAAACTGATCACGGGGAGCTGTTGATTAACACAAAGACACATGGCCACTCGCAGCTAAAACTGAGAAGTATTTTGGCTTTGAACACCAAAATAACCGAAGCACGTGGTGCCACAGCACAGCCCCAGCTCAGCCGGGAGGGGACAGGTCCTGCCGGGCCCACCCTGCCCAGGCACTGCCCAAATCCCACTCATCCCTTGGCCACCGTGCTGCTGGAATAGCATCTTCCCATGGAGCAACAGGGAGGGAAGAGACAACAGATCATGCAAAAATGACTTGAAAACGAAGACTAAAGTAAGAACAGAGTTTTTCAAACTCATAGGAGATGTAAAAGCATATGACTGTCTTTCTCTTTTGACACTGTAAAAAAAGAGTGCAGTAGAGCTAAAACTCCAGTTTTCAGCTTTTGCTTTTGTCTGTTTTATATGAAGAGCTCCAAAGACAGATGAAACAGTCTATCTTTAACTGAATTTAAAAAAACCCAACCATACAAAAAACCATCCTAAATCCATGTACTAAATTAATAAACAAAAAAATCAAAACAGGTTTCATGTTTCATCACAGGGTTTTCAATAAGCTACTTTTTACCAAGACTGACTAAAAACGCAATCTGACAAGTTCTGATTTTTTTTCGGCTTGGTGTGCCTTTCTTGTAAGAGGGCAGGTGAGAAATGTTTGCAAACATCTACCTACATTTACAAATAAGTCAAAGCAAGCAAGAGATGAAGTAAACCAGAGGGAATGAAGTTATTCCTTTCAGACATCTCTTAAAATAATGCTGGATTCTTTAAAAATAATTTCAGCAGATACTACACAACCAGCATAAAAATGGAGTGGACTATCTCTCACAAGAGGAGGCACATCCCATGGGGTGGCCTGTCACTGACATTAAGTGTTTCTGGAGTCTGTAAGAATGCCTCTTAATTTACCAGCATCTCTTGATGAGAGATGGTTCGTATTTTGGCTATTCCATCCATGTTAAGATCCACAGCAGCAAGGCAATGAGCACCACTACAAAGAGGGCTAAATAAATGGAAAGCAAGGTTGCAAATTACTTCGAGTGCCACTGGAATAACTGATATCAAAATCCATAAATTTATTACATGCTGCAAGATCAGATCCTTTAGAGTAATCTGCCAGGACTACTGAGATGGTATCTACGAGCAGTCAGACACTTAAAAACTCAGAGAGGATTTGGCACACTTGATGCTGTTGCATGTCTTGCCCTTGGTAATGATTAATTAATGAGTCGTGTTTCTTAGATGAAGGTTATAGATTACACACACAGCAATGACAGAAATGGAATATCACAGCTCCAAGCCTATAACAGCCAGGGAGGGAGCAGCAAAATCTACATAACACAGATGATTTGTCCTGTTCGGTACATATTTTATGTTGCATTTTATTAGTAGTATTTTTAATTTTTATTCTTTTTCTAAGTCGGTGGATCATTTAGTGCAAGGTACTCGCCCACAGAGCTTCACTACATCAATTTCCTGCTCAGTTTTGACACTGCTGGCCCCAGGCCAGGCAGCCTCCCTGACTCACCCCTGCTGCTGCACAGCACCAACCACTCCACGTTCACCGCTCCTGAGAGCTGCTATTCCCGTTTAATTGGCTGAGATCTTGGCACGAGAGGATTGAAAAAGTGTTTGTTTGTGAACACCATGTGCCCAATTTTCCCTGCACTTAGCATTACACAGCACTTTGTGTGCTGCAGGACGGCTCTGGTGCCTTCAGCCGTGAGCTGAGAAGGATAAGCATTTTTGTGTATTAAGGTTCCCAGTAAAACAAGGGACAAGTAAGCATTTACTAGCTATGCCATGGCATATTCAACAGAGGAATCTATCACCATACAGGCAGATTTGGGACACAGCAGTTCCAGTTTGCCTCAGTCCCTGAGAGCACATCAACAGCAATGACCCCCCAGCTTTGTATGCAGGGTGAGGAGGCAACGCTGCCCCGATGGGGAACGAGCTCCTTCCCTGGGCAACTGGCTTTCTAGTTCTGCAACATCTCCCCTCCTCTGAGCCAGGACAGGAGCCGATTGGTTACCCAATGAACCTGACTGAGTACATGACCAAAATAATGCCATTTCTTTTGTCTCCTCCTGCCAGAGTTTTAGTCTGCATCAGTTGTTCACTCAGTGCACTGCCACGGGAGTACACTTGGGGCAGGAAGGGCAATGTCCTGATCAGCTGCTGACAACGGAGGGCAGAACTGCAGTGTAAGACAACACAAACCATTCACATACAACATGATCCCCCTGCTGAACAATCTGCTTCATTGACTTCACCCTGGCAGCAAAAAAAACCACTGAAGCAAACCCACACCACTGATCTTACAAACGCCACCCTGACTGGCTTCACAAGACTAACCGGTTCTCAGATCACCTCTGATCAAAATACTGCATAAACCAAGGGCTCTGAAGAAGAGATATCATCATGCAGCTTCACCTAAAGGCCAGGACAAATTCAAATTAAACATTTGAGTTTTGGCTATTGAGTCCTTGACTTTTCTCACTGCTCCTCCCTCCACCCCCCACCTTTTTCTTTGGCAGCCTGAATAACTGCAATCCAATCTAGCCCAGGTTTCAATAAAGACAGGTGCTTTCAGAGAGACTACTTGTAAGAAAAGCTGGTATTCAAAGAACAAAGACATCTAGTACTTCTATGTCAACTCACTTTGTATGTTCAGTACAGCCTTTACATTCAATGTTTAGGGCTATCATCTTCCAGAAATCAATTATAATTATATAAATTATATCAATTAATGCTTTATAAAATACCAGACATTCCAACAAATTAGGGAGTATTTAGAATTTACATTTATTTGATACTTAACATAGATGCCAATTACTTAAAGTGATATTGATCAAAACCTAACGCCCTTGACAAACAGGAGTAAAACTTTCAAGATATGTCTTTCCTCATCCTGACATCAATACATATAATGGAAATTAGGTTTGCAAGTTTTAGGCCAAACTTGAAAGAATAAAATATTTCTTCTTCCTATTAGCCAGCAAAAGATATGAGAGTGGTAGATTAACAAATGGAAAGGAACTGAATTCTGGATAATGAATAATAATAATAATAAAGCTTTTAACAGCCATGAAATTATAAACACAAGGTTTTTTCAATATATTACAGTTGTAGAACAAGAAAAAGAAATGGAATTACAAAAAATAAGAAATTATAGATTTATCAAGTATGCCAAGTTCTGTACTTATAATGGTCATATTTCCAGACTTTGAGGTTAAAAAATTAATCATTTTTTCTAATTAATAGTAGTAATAGTCGAAGACGGCACTTTAAATTTTCAAGAGAAATATTGCATCAATTCAACAAGAAGGAAATGCAGTCTTAGTAACAAAAAAAAAAAAAAAGATCACAGTAAAAATCTAATAGCACTGTTTGCAAGAGGCAGAGAACAAAACCTGCAGGTGGATCAGAGCAGAATACAAAACCTAATACACCAATGAAATAACTTGGCTCACATCTTCAGAGACACAGCAACCTGAATCCAAATAAAAAGAAAAGCACTAAAAATGAAAAATATACCAGTCTTTGACATGTCTACTGAAATATGTAACCAGAGGAGCAGGAAGGAAGAACTCAGAAGCTGAAGGGCAGCAGTATGGTCACGCAAAATACGAAGGAGACCAGGATTTCATAGATAAATTAAAAATGCTACAATGGAATAACAGTAAAAGTTGGTGCTTAACAAGCACCAGCTGTACTTCCATCCCTGCAGGAAGAAGCCTCTTGTAGCACAGGAATCAGGAGAGCTGACACTAATAAAGCAAAATTATGCTCAGTGAAAAACATCATCATTTACCACCAATACTGGGTGGTTTATCCATGGCCTATATCTAGACACAAAACAGTGGTTTGCAGAGATTACAACCCCTGGATAATAAACTTCAAAGATTCTGTCCTGTTTCAGGGTATCAGGAGTTCCTAAAACCGCCAGAGGAAGAACCTGAAAGAAAAAGACCCAAAAAACTCTAGTGGAGAAATGGCCAAACCAAATGTTTTCCCGTGTATTTAAAAAGACAAATCTGAAAGGAAAGTTTATTCATTTCTTCAAGAACAGGTACAGTGTGCATTTAACACCTACCAATAATATTTCTTGTTTGCAAACAAAACTAAGGGCGGAAGAAGTGTCGGGCAAACAGGAAACATCTAACAATAATCTGGAGACGAGAACAGCAGAAGAGTGAAATATTTGTTACTTTCTCAAGAGGAAAAAAAAGCTGTTGGAAGGAGAAAGAAAAATGTCTGAGTGAAATGCATGAAAGTCACTCTGGTGTTGGGCAAGCACAAAACAATCTGGGCTGTGCCCTCCACAGCTGGTGAGACCCAGTAAGGCCCCAGACTGTACAACCAAAGAGAAAATCTAACCCAAAACTCAATATTAAGAGGTTGTTTTCCTTTCAAGTAGCTAAACTAAGGAAAACATTAATCAATGTCTCTGTAGAGTACAAACTACAACATAAACCTGAGCAATTCCTAAAAGGTGCAAAATCTTAGTGTGTATTCATCCAACAAACACCACAACTAGAAATCTGCCTCCACCGAGTCCAAGGGATTCATTGAAATGATATAAACAAACAGCTATGTAGATAATAACTAGACCAAATGAATCAGGAGCTTCACTTGTAAGCATGAAAATAAATTTAAGACTGTATTTACCACTGCTTTACACTGAGAGCTTCCGATTAAACAGGATACAGTAAAACGGAGAAAACAATAAAACTTCCAGTGAAAATGCAAAGCGTCAAAGATGGGCATTCATGGCAACCAGAACCAGACAGCAAGAGACAATTGCTTCACAAGGTGAAAATGCAAACATCAGGGCACGGGGAGAGGGAACACAAGAGGTGGATAATCCTATTAGGCCAAACACAGTTCACCCTAGGATTAGAGGAATGAGGGCTACAAAAAGTGAATGGAATATCAGCAGGACAGGGAGAAGACCTGTCTCTGTCAGCCCTTTAGTGCTCCTGGGAGCAGCAGCAGGTACAGTGATGGGTGGGCAACACCTGAAGGGGATCTGCAACCTTGAATTGTAGAACACACTGAAAATCAAGTCCTGGTCTATCCTTCTTTACATTGCACCAAATACTAACACAGAAGCACCAGAAGCAGCTTCAAACATTGGGAAATATTCTTTAGGGGGGATGAAGGAAACTGCAACCTTTTCACAGCACCATCGCCAGGCACTACTAAAGTACAAGTGTAATTGAGTCTGGATATAAGCAAAGCTCCATTAAATGAAAAACTATTCCAACAATATTTTATTAAAAAATCAATAGTAATTGCAATTCCAACCACTGTCTTTGGATAATCATTATTATTTACAGGCTTACACTGAGATAACCAGTATATTGTCTCGTTAAAAGGGATGAATAAAGTTACACCATGAGAGTCTCTCTCTCATTCAGAGACATAAGTCTGTGTGTGTATAACACACACACCCCCCTCTGTATAATGAAGAGCAGCTAAACTGAGTTACTGATGGCATGTGCATTTGAAACATGGGTAAGAATGCTCTGGCTCTACGTAATCTTGCACATCTATATATCCTATAAGCTTCCTAGACCACCACAATAACAAGAATAGCATGATTCATCCCTTTACATTAAGTGCTCAAGGTCCCAGTGTGCTTTGATCAGACCAGGAGAGAACAAGCAATACATCAGCGGCCACCTCCCCTCCTAAAGCCCCAGGGCAGCACTGCCTCCTCCTCCTGCCCTGGGAGAGCACTGAAAACAGCACTACAACTAACACCACAATGCACTGAATTTATTTCCCTTTGACCAAATCCCACCACTCGGAGGAAAGGACACCATAGAGAAAGCTGCAAGGTATGTTATCCTGACCTTCCTGACTCTTTTCACACAAGAACCGGGAGACATCAAACAGAACTAGCAGTACTCTGGTTCAAAACACTCTTTTTTTTCTTTCTTCTCCTCTCCTTAAAGAAGGTGGCTCTTCACACAGCACATGCACATTTGTTAGGGAATGCTGGGGAGGCCACACGTTTACAGGCATTTAAGTAAAGGCAAGAAAGATCCTCAGAGAAGCCCACTGAGGTGTCCCAAGCAGCCAGGGCCACATCCAGCTCTGGAAGTCCCAGGACCAAAAGGGCTGTGAGCCTGGGAAAGATTAAGTGGCATTCCAATTATGACAGTCCCTTGTCCTGTCCCCAGGTATCCACTTATAGCCATCGATCTGAACCAGGACAGCCTAGCTTGTATTTCTTATTCCTTCTGGCATCTCTCTACCCCCAGACAGAGACAGAAAAGAATTATTCGGCTTGATAACTACCAGCTCATTTTGATAATGCCTTCTGCACTGGCAAATGAAGACAAGAAGTTATATTTTCACCTTTCCCCAAGCTATTAATCCAATCCTGGAATAGCAGTGCATCAAAGTCTATGTATTACCTAATTTATTTAGACCCACAAGATGGGGTGATTCAGAGACACAGAATCCAGTCACAGCACTAAAAAATGGGCATAACGAAATGTTTGTCTCCTGCAGCAAACAGCAAATTCAAAAAAACCCATGCCTGCAAAGTTCACCATTGCTTTTCGCCCTTTCATGATTTTAGTAGATCCCCGTTCTTCAGTCACAGATTGCAGACAGTGTTTCACAAAGTGTCACAAACACCACACATTTTCAAGAACTACTTGACCTGTAAATGTATTCTCTGCTGCACATGGGATTAGTGACCCATTACCAGCAGCCACTGCTGAGGAGCAGCGCAGCACCTTGGTGCTCATCCATTGCTCCTAATGAGCATAAAATACACTTTGCACTCGACTGTATTGCTAGGAAGTGTGAAAAACTAGAAGGAATTTTTTACTCCTCTATATTTATCCATATTTGAAATATCTAAATATGTTTGGAAACTACCTTTATTCCCTTCTCCCCGCATTGTACCTTGTGTTCTAACATAACTAGTGTAATGAAATTTTCCCAACTTTAAGTGTAGCACTGCTCTAATAAAACAGTAGCATAAAAACGCACGGTTGGTTAATTCGTGACACAAAATAAAAGGCCAACTGAGTGGCAAGCCAAAACTGTCATCTGAAATTAGGGCATACAACAACCCTAATATGATTTGAAATTCAGATTTATATTAGGCCTCATTAAGCAGTTTAGAGAAATTTGTACATCTTTTTATTGGGTCTTTTTATGTAATTACTTTTACAGAATGATGTACATAAATACATAAATAAAAATAAAGTCTTTCAAAATCATAAAATATTTTAATATTATATTTTTCCAAGTCGTATCATCTCTGAGCTATTAAAGCAGAAGAGGCAAGAGCCTGCACAGTTAATTAAAAATCCCAAACAACAAAACTATGATTAAAAAAATCTGTCACATGTATTGGATATTCCTTACGAAATTATCTCAAAGTAAGCAGTCCCAAATATTAAGAGAATTAAGCAGCACTTTGCCCATTGTCTTTTAGGTAAGGGTTATTTGTCATAAACCAACTTACTTTTACAAACTAATTTAAAGGCAGATTTACTTTTTCTATGTAGGTTCTGTTAATTCTTGTCCTCACCTCTTACAGGACCTTTCAACTCCTGAGCTCAGGGCCTTGATACAACACAGCAATAAAACATGCCATGTGTAAATGCTTATGGCTTATCAGTAGTCCCTCATTTACTGAAATAATTCTATTTGTTCATTAGTCCCTGAAGAGCCACATGCACATTCTTCACCAGCATCCAACTACTGACTGTAGTTTATTCATTTGAAACATTTATCTTCAGTATATTTATACGGTAACTGCTACAGTTTAAAAATCTCTTTTATTAAAAAGAAGTATTTCTCAAGATAGTTATGTTGGGTTTGTTGTTTTTTGGTTGGTTGGTTTTCTGTTGTTTTGGGTTTTTTTGTTTGTTTGCTTTTGTTTTTTTTAATACACCTTTGGGAAAGTACCACAAAGAGTAAACTTGATATCCAGCAGGAGATTTGGTGTAATTCTTCTGCTCCCAGCTGTCTGTCTCACTCTGCACTGAGCAAACAGGACAATTTTAAAACCTGCAGGTGTTTTCATTAAATACATATTGATAAAACATACTGTGCATGCTTTCATTTTTGCAAAACACAGAAAAAGCTCAATGCACCAAGTGAGCTTAAAGGCCTCAGTTGAGAGTATTGGTATTTGAATACTGGATAGCACCTAAGTGAGCATAAATACACTTAGACAGGATTTTCAAGTATTAAAAGCTAAGACAGTGAATCTATACATAGCCACTGAATAAAGTGGAGCTTAAAAAGACACTGATTGCTCCTGGCTTTTCTAACTTAACAGTAGGCAAGCAGTTTGAACAGTTTCGCTTTTACAGTGAAAACGGTTGCCTTAAATGTCCACATCTACAAGAGCAGGTCAACTTCTAGGTGGTAAACCACTGGAAAATACCATCAGTACCTAGATTTCAGAGTGCAGAATTTCAAACAGATTTTGAAAAACACTTGGTTTATAAAAGAATACCATGAGCTGCACCTAGGTGTTCAGTAATCCAAAACAAATGCTGCTGATGTAAAAAAGGATGGTGTACAAAGTGCAAAACTTTCAAAACATAACGGTTAGCCATTTGTAACATGAGCAAAAAAAGTTTCAGCATGGTACCTTATGTAGCTATGGCTAAAGAAATCTGCTGGGTTTAAGATATTTTTAAATACTTTCTACATTATCATGCTACTTGCAAGGAATCCCCATGTAACCATCTTGAGGACAGGCTGCCACCCAACTTTTATTCTCACACAGTGATGCTCAGCTCTCAGATTTTTACACCTTTTCCTGCTTTTACCAGAAAAGCAAATGTTCACATGTAGGCTGTTACTCAGAACTGGGTTTTTTCTCAAGTAACAATCTTTATTCTCTGACATTTACTTCTTATTATTATGGTGGTCAAACACCTGTGTGTACTAGAAGGTACGAGGAGAAGCTGAGAGCTGAGGCTGCTCAGCCTGGAGAAGGGAGGCTCAGGCAGATCTGCCCCATGTGCAGCTGAAGGGAGGGGGCACCTGAACAGAGCCCCCTGACAGGACAAGGAGAAAGAGGCACAGAGACATAGAACATTCCAGATAAACCCTGCTTCCCAGCACAGGTGTTCCAGCACTGGAACAGGTCGCTCAGAGAGGTTGTGGTGTTCTCCGTCTGTGGAGATACTCAAAAATCCAACCGGACACACTCCTGAGCTAGAACTCCAGAGGGACTCTGAAAGAAGGAGGAACTAGTAGGACTCCAGAAATTCCTTCCAGCCTTGTACATTGCACTATTATTTACATGTCAATATCATTTATATGCTATAATGTGCAATCTGCTATTTTTTTAATTTATTGAAGCTGAAAACTTCCAGTATTTATCATCCACTTTTCTTTCTGGTGCGCTTAAAGAATCATTCCATACAGTCCTCAGCTGCAAGATCTACAAGTTATTAAGTTGCATCCATGCTTTTAAAAAATAATGAGGGGCTAAGCACTTCTTTCCTGATCTGTGCTTGCTTTCTGTCCAGTTAATAGCATCATTACAAGGGTGGTAACCATCGCACTGAGCAATGGAGCAACATGAAAGCAGGATAGAGAAAGAGCAGCAGTTTAGCAAAAACAAACCAAAGTTAGTCTAACAAAGACCAATCACTGGAACAAGGTGGAAGGAATAAAGACACACTTTTAATATCTCTTGATCCATTTCGATGAAATTTAACAGAGGGCAGTCACCTTGAAGATATTAAATTCCCCTGAGTGCTGAGAAAATTTGTCAGAGAGTAAAACAAGGGACTTGAATTATCATCACCTCTGAGCTATCTGAGGCTAATTACTTGAGCTGAGCAGCTCCCACTCAGCAGCCCAGGCACCCTGGACCAGGCAGAAGAACTGCTGATGTGATGGGGGGCTGGAGGAACCTGTGGAAGGGATTGCAGGAAGATTTAAAGGACGGAGGAAAACAGGAACCGGCATTACCACGGAGCAAACAGGACAAGGGGAAGATCACATGAAATATGAGCAGAGAGCAACTAGTAATCCTTCTGGTGGGAGAGCTGCTGAGGGGATTGGGGACGGAGGACAGAAATCTGCAGGCAGCGAAGCTTCATTAGTTCCAATAATGACAGAACAATTTGTTTTCAGGAAAGTATTTTGGTTTGTTTGTTGTTTGCCTTACAAGGATGAACAGGTGTCTTAATATACTCTGCATGTGGAGTAAGAGAGGAACAGCCAATACCGAGAGCACTCTGTTCAGGCTCAATTTATAAACGGAGAAGTGATTCTGCATTCAACAGGAAGGATAAAAACGGTATCCTGCTGTTCACAGTGGGAGACAGAATTTAAATATCCTGTAATATAATTTGGTAACATCACCACATGTCAGGCTTGACTATCCTCACTTACACCAGTAAGCTCTTACACAAGAATAAATCTTTTCAATCCAAGGCAGTAACTTCTGATTTACACCAGGGCAAATGAAAGAGCACGAGGCGCTTCTTATCATAACGAAATTTGTCATCTACTGTTAAATACATTAATGGCAGATATAATCATATGTTAGTACTGTATTACAAGATAACATTATTGACACTGGGTTGAAAGGGGAACTAGATTGCAATTTGGTATTAAGTCATTTACACCAGCATCCAGAAAATCAGTTAATAGGCCGTAATGTTCTTCAATTTCAGTTGCTTTTTAATTAAAAGAATAAATCAAATCACAACTAAAAAGAAATTAGAAGCACCACGTTGGGGGAAAAAGGTTTTTTCAAGGATGGCTTGAACATACACCATTACGTTCAATTTTAGATGATACCAGGTTACAGCAAAGGTATTATATTATTTCTCTCAGTAAAGTCATGCCTTAAACTATATGGGGAATGTTTTTTCTCCTTCAGTTCCCAAATTCTTCCACTGCACAGCAGTGTTTGGCCACAGACAGTTTGCAGAAGACAGTGCCAACAAAGCAACAGTCACAATGGAAACACTCCTTGCCTAAATGGTTCTCATAAACATGAAAGAAAAAATAAAATCCATTGCTAACCCCAGATAGCCAGTTCAGAGGGATTTGGACTCTGGCTTGGAGCACCATTCTCATTCTCAAGCTGAAGTGCCCTCTGCTGGCCCCACACTCACCCAGACGGACACGCTTCCAGGTTCCTTCGCTCACGCATCTGGTGCGTCACTTCTTTTAAACAGGAAACTTCATTACAAGAGGGCTTACAGACTCCGACAAAGATACCTCATTCAATTGCTGAAAAATATCATCCTTTTTACACCAACAGCAAATCAGGGAAAAATATAAAGGGGGGTTAAACTTCGCACCGAGAATTGAAACTTTGCTGGCTTTGCTCAGAAGCTCTGATTCTGTGGATAGGTAACAGGCAGATGAATGAACAAGAGAACAACCAAACTGGTGGACCACTGCTAAGGAACATCAAGAGAGCAGGTAGCTACAAAGACAAAATAGAAGATGAAATGTATAAGAAAAGAGTACAAAAGAGATTCAAAAGACTCAAGATGAGAGAGGATACAAAATCCAGCCATGAAATAAGTAAGGCATTTTCATTTGGCCAAATTAGATTTCAGCCCTGAACTAAACTAGGATGATGAAGTCAGATTTCTCCACATCACTTCTCCAGTCAGGAGATGGGCAGGTCATCCTTTATTTCTCCTTCTGAACCTCCTCTAAATCTACAGAAGCCTATATACTCGAGAGCTGCTTCCTTTGATTCCCTTAAGCTTTGCAGCAATCCAGTTCTTCAGAAGCTCAGCAGGGGTAACACAAGAGCGGTCTATCTTTGAGGAAGGAGGACAGTTTCAGTCAAAGAATAGTATTTATGTGAAGCAGCAATAAACTCCTGAGAGATACCTGCCTAGACCTGAGAAAGAACAAATTACCCCCAAGCTCCTCCATCTTTTCCTGCTCTTACTTTGCCATTTAGATCCTTCACAAGGAAAACCTCACAGAGAAACATTTTTTTCTCTCCATTAAATATTACAAGCCAAAAAATGGGTTTTTCTTTCGGGTGAGGTGTTTCTCTAGTGGAGATGGACAACAGGGCAGTAAGAAAGATCAGTAATGATAAGAACCACAATTAAAACTTAAAATTGATCTTAGGCTACCCTTATAAATCTTTCATTATTCTTACCATTAGCATTAGTTAGACTTCAATAATAAAACATCATCCTTGAAAGGGCAGGTGGATAAATGAGTTTTCATGCTTGCTATCTGACAGACCTGATAAAGGATATTAAGCATTAAGACGGATCCAGATCATTAAGTCTTTGTCTTCAAAGAATTTTCATCATTGCCAGTTGCTTTTCATAGAAATTCTGGATGCATGCAAAAAAAAGATGTAATTCACTTCCCATTATCATAAACACCAAGCACTATAAAAAACTAACTTTCTGTGTGTTGCTAAATCTGACGTAGTTATAGGATTATTAGGATCAATCTTCTATTGCATTACATGAACTTTAATGTCATCAATTAAAAACCAGGGGAGGAATAATCAGGCTTAATTGGTTTAGCCAAAATAGAGTTACTGGCATTCAACCACATGCCAATAGTCGCAAGTTTTCTGGAACAGAAACTTATCTCACCATCTCTGATGCTACCGTACGATAAACCCGTTTTTTAAAAGTGCAGTCCATTTCATAGCCATAAAAACAAAGTCAAATGTATATCTACATAGCTAAGTGACCTGGAAATAATTAAAAGATGAATAGGTACCCTTCTTTTTTCTGCTCAATTTAGGCACGATCATAACAAAAACACTCATTTTAGTTCTGCTTTTCTAGCAATAGGTGGCACTGTCAAATACCACTTGCATAAATACTTCTTGTGCACCATATCATTCTACAGTCAAGTGGAACATCTGCAGGGAAATGTGGCTAAAGTTATTTTCCTTTCTGCTTCCCCAAAACAGGACAGAGATTACATCTTGCAGTTGTTTCATTTCCTGTTTTAAACTGCTCAAAAACATTTTTTATAGCAGTTAAAAACTCAAGAGAAATATGTTGTTACTGTTTTGAAGAGTATGGTACTTTAGACAAGTGGCAAGCAGACAAATACACTACGTGGTCCAGCAATCTGTTTGACAATACTAAAATAAAAATAATTAAAAAAACCCCAAACAAACAAACAAAAAAACAACCCCAAAACAAATAAAACAGTTTTAAGGTAGGGATTATTTCAGCACTTTCATCTACCTTTTTATGACCTGTTAAAATCCTTCAATTCCCATATTTTCCCAGATTTGTAGATAATATGCATGGTTGGCAAAGGACACATACTCTTCACTTGCAAAATAAGCACCTGGCTACTCTCCACCTTCATTTGTTGACCACCTCTCCCTTTCTTCCAAACTCACCCGATCCACGCTCTGTGCACCATTCCCTCTACATGCTGGTTATCTTTTCTTCTGCTCCTCTGAGTCCTGATTTCACAACAACTGCAACACAGTCAGAATCCTGAACTCATTGTTTACGAGGCTGATCATGTACATAATATTGTTTTTGAGACTTGCCACTTCTCCAGTGTAATTTTTGAAGTCCCAACTCCAATATAACATGCTCCTCACCTAAGCTGTTTACATAAGGGATATGCTTCATAGGAAAGAAAAGCACACCAGACTAAGTCTCTTTTGGCTTTTAATTTCTTTTGTTTCAAAGTAAAATGCGCTGGAAGCCCAGAAACAACAACTGCTTGTGTCAAAACAAAGAAAGAATTAAGCACCAAAGCTGTTTGCTTAAGACTTTTGGTTATTATGGCAAAAGCATTAAATCAGTCTTCAAAATACTACATTGCCTTCTACTCTTTCTCCACGGAACAGCCACATCCCCGCTATTTTGCGGCATTTTCTAATGCAAAGTATAGCCAGACTCCAGTGGCAGAGCACTGACAGGACAAGTTTCACTCTCCATTGTCCACTGTCCTCGGCCACTCATTATCTCGACTGTTCCTGCAGAATCATGACCCCTCTGCCTGGGACTAACGCGCTTTGTTACAGGGCTTCTTTTAACTGGAACACACAGCACATCCCTTCTGCTTTGGAGCAACAGCCAAACATTTGGGAAACATTTCCTTCCCCAACTGGTAAAAGATAAAAAGTTAAGCGTGTTTTTAAGCAGGGGGTATGCAGCCCAAATGAAATAACACCTCACTCGCTGTACCAAACTCACGGTGATCTGAGAAACGTCGACATTCTGCTGTGCTGAAAAATTCCTTATACCAAGAAATCCCCCAAATACAAAATGATCCAACAGTAACGAAACATATATGAAATTGCTAGAAAGTTTTCTCACTTTAAAAAAAAAAACCTCTGCTCTGGGACTTCATGCTTGTGTAAGGACTTCTGCTCTAAATACCCAGAACGGATTCTCTTAACTACCGAATGATTTACAGCTGAGGTTAGCCAAAAGCCAGCAATCAGCTCAAAACTACAGCAGATGTTTCCCCAGCTGAAGTCACTCAGCCTAATTCTCTTGCCCACTGACAAGAAACAGGACATCTAGAACTAAGGAACTGTCACATTTAGGTTCTGTGATAAGGAATTAGTACCAGGAAAGTTATCAGGCGTGAAACCGTCACATATTCAAATGAGCTTTGAATAAAAAATGCACCCCCCAAAATGGCAGCAGATTTTGTTTTAAAGGCTTCATTGGAAAAATTTCTTCATTTTGAACTGAAGAAATAGTTCTGTCAAACAAAACAAAACAAACAGGCAAGACATCTCACTACCTGGCCAACAGAGGAGCAGTAGCAGAGTGTGCAGTAAAACACCCAACAACCCAATATAATATCTTGATGCACTGGGCAGAAATTGTTGGGTTTAATTAAGATAAAATTACTAACTGTTATTAATCACATCAATTTTTGCTTCACTGAGTTCTCAGTTACACCGCCTCTATGTCATCAATAAATCCTACTAATACATTTACTATTAGCATTCCAGTTCATATTTTCACATCACTGTCCTGTGTAAATTCAATCTGTGTACGGCAGCATATTCTAACACATTCTGTTCGCCCTGGCCCCAGACGTGCCTCAAGATAGTTTCATTTAGTGCCAGAAGTAAAATAACCTTGGCATAGGTGTGTAAACACAGGAAATCCACGACAGAGTCCAGCCTGCAACTACCTGAAAGTCTGGTCCCGAGGCTGCCAAGGGGTGGAACGGACCAACCCTGGGAACATCCAGCTCTGTGCCAGAACAGACTCACTCTGAACCCACAAAGACAGATAAGCTGGGCTTGATCTGCAGGAGACCTGTCTGCTGTGGCAGAGCAATGACACCCACTTAGGCCCCGCTCCCTCCTGAGCCTGGACATTCCAAACTGAGCTCACGCCGCAGCCACGGTGTAACACACCTCAGGCTTGCTTGACTAATATGTGCAATTACTGATGGGTTTTCACGGTTATCAGAGAGATTGCCTGCCAGGTGCACATAAACACAAGCTTGTTAGAAGTCTGGGAATTTCCCTGGAGTCTCAGTCTCTCGGGAAGCTCCCATCACAGTGACCCCCCCTAAAAACAACAGCCACCTCCCACCCCACGCACTCGGAGTGCTGTACGTGGGTGGAAGGTGCTGTGACTCAAAACTGGAAAAGTGCTGTCTCAGACCACTGTACCCTCGTTTATTATGAGGAACATGGTAAGTTAAGACTGAAAAGGCAGGTTTCTGCTGTGCAAGGGAGGAACTGTTACAGGAGACACCAAGAGGCGTGCTCTGTAATAATTTTTAAATTGTCACGTTGATTTATATAGAAGTTGAGCACATACAGCATTACACGTCCCGAATGATTACATTTGTTACATGTAAATCATGGAGGTTTAGATGCTGAGGGCAGTAAATGTTGCATTGATCGTTGCTGCAAAGCCAGCTAATCCAGATACCTCCTCAAAAACCTGTAATCTAAAAAGACATATATTATCTTCACTGAGCAATTAAAATGAAATTTTATTTATGAAAGCTTGGGTTGTTCCAATCTGCTTCAAAATACAAGAGTAGACTGCATAAGCATTAGTCTTTTAGAGGACTTTTGAAAATAAGCTACTAGTAAATCTTCCCTGCATGTGGAACAGTATTAAATTTCAGCTCTGCCTCTAGCATAATTAAGTACCCACCAACAGCATAATACCTTCATTAAATTAAGGTGTTTGGAGTGAAATGTAAATTTGTCTTCAGATACGAGGTTGATATTTCAACCCCTTCAGAGCCTGAATATCATTATGGGGGGCAGAGGAGGGGGAAGCACATAATAAGCAAGAGTTAGGGAGCACTCCTCTTCTCTGGGTACTGCATAATCAGTAAATATAACAATTAAATGCCCGTGTCTCTGCCACCTCCCACCAAGGGAGAAGAGAAAATAAAAAGTGAAACAACAAAAAAGCTAAGGATATTTTTTAACTGTTACCTCACTCGAAACAATGACTACTTTATTAACTCTTGTGGCATTCAGGTGAAAGGTTTTGGTTTGGGGGTTTTTGTGGGTTTTTTCCCCATCAACAACACTCCTCTTCATGTGAAAAAAAAAAAAAAAANAAAAAAAAAAATGCAAAAAAAAAAAAGGTCCTTTCCAAAACAAAAAAGCAACACAAAGGCTCAATTGTGCATCCACTCAAAGTCTTCATCGCTTTGGGTCACTGTTTGCAAGATCACAGACTGGCTGCTAAGAGAGTGAAGGACAACACTGGCTGCATTTGGCTAAGGGGAACCATTCCTGTCACCTCCTCAATCCAACCCCCACGGATGAATGACCAAACAAGATTCATTCATTTTTGGTAATGGCCAGTCAAAACCAAGCTTAAACTCAAGATGGTTTTATCTTGATGTATACTTTAAATAAATTAATAAATATGACACTGAAATCAGGTTTATGCTGAAAGTGTCCTTACTCGGATTATAATCCCAAACCCTTTCATATTAGGCAAAGGGCAGGAAAATATCTGACATTCAAGGTCAGAGTTTTTTGGAAGGTCAAGTACAGAAAAAGGCATCAACAATGACATTTTAAGCATTTACTTGGGAGGAAAAGGGAGAGGGAAAAAAAAAAAAAAAGAAAGAGCCGAGTCATGTACAATGTAATTTCCTAATTTTATTTTCTTTGAAGCATTTTACCAATTAATGTAGTTGCAGAAATATGAGATACTGAAATGATTTGTCAGTATTAGTTTTGTAAAAAACATTAAGATTAAAAAACATACTTCTTGAATAAACATAATTCAATATGTTCTTCATACAACTAAACTACTATCCTTTTAAATATTTCTCTGTCTATTTTCTGTATATTTACAGAAAACACTTCAAAAAGGTAGTAACAATATTAGCGGGGGGAGGGGGGGGTTAAGGGGAAAAAAACCCAACACAAAAGCTAGGAGTACCACAGAAGTAAAAATATTTGGCAATTTATCATGACTTCTGGAACACTGCACACTTTGTTTGCTCAGACTTGAGTTACAATTCTGAACAGTGTCAAACTCTCATTCAGTTTTAATGTCCAAAAACTGGCCTCATGTATTCTTCCAGATTATAAAAAAAAAAAATCATTAGAATTTATATTTAGAATTTTTTCCTGTATGTCTAAATATGCAGAGGTGGGGTAATAATTCCCTTCAGAAAGGCTAATATAAATATTATCGTGAAACAATAACTGTCAGTTTAATAACATCAAGATTCCATATATTATAGGAGCTGAGAAAGATAAGAATTATCTATGAATCTACCTTATCACTTCAGCTACTCTCAGTGTAAGTTAGAACAGTATTAGGTAGTTTTCTGGTTTGTCTATGTATCATGTTTGAAGCCTCAAAAGATGATTTTACAGCATTTTAGAACATAAATCTTCATCTACTGCAACCTAGAAAGTGTGTACATTAAAAACAAGCTTGTACTATTAAGTTGGAATAATAATTACTTTTCTGTATTTATCCGCCAGTGTCACCACAGCCAAACAAGAAAAAAGGCAAACATTCAAGCACCCATTTACAGACATTCTCTTTCTAATGAGAACAACAATAAAAGCTACTAGATGGCACATAGCTAAAGGAAAAAGCTTCCTTTAGGTCAAATATATCAGTGCTAGCTTGTAATAATCAAAACAGAAAGATTATTCCTTTAAAATCCTTTAATTCTTGATATCCACAGTTCTAATCCTCAAGACATTGTTGAAGGCCACTTTAATGTTTGTGTTATACTGTTTAAATTTTGGTGTCAAGACATTTTTCCCAGCACTAAACCATTCATGCTTCACTTCTGTAATTTATGTCATTTCAGAAGCTCCTAATTTAATTAAAACCTTGTGAAACTAAGGAGGTTTGACTTCATTTTCTATATGCAAACGAAGAGAAGCACATTACTTGATATTTTGTTTGAACAGCTCATTTCAAAATTTATTATAGGTTGCTATCACACCGAGAATAATAAAGATATATTTTTAATTACTTTTGCTCACAAGAACAGCCTAATACATATTCCATCAATATTATGATCCCCTTGGATGGAGAGAAGCTAAATGCTAACCCAAACAGATTTTAAAGCTATAATTACTTGGTAAACAAGGGAATCATACTAAATACTTATACATTGAGTTCGTATGAAATTCAACCAAAAGAAGTTTTTTTTCGGATGCTCTGTACTGTACTTTTTTTTCCCCTTTGCGCCAGCCTGCTGCAGTGTCATTGAGCATATCATTATCCCGGTGACATTGCTCTCCCAAAGTGTCGCACACAAAGCAGGCAGGCTCTGTGCTGCCTCCCTCCTCTCCCTAGTGATGAAGCACAGATAAAGGCACAATGCCACTTCACCTACACCATATTAAGCAGCAAAAACGCTGCTTGGACGATGCAGAGCCCAACTAGAAAGCAACAAACCGGGAGGTCACCCAGGCAAGGTCACGCAGGAAGATTATTTCTAATCTGCTTTAAAAATATTATTAGGGCTTTTTGTTACGGTGCCTGTGGAAAGGCTCTCTGGTTGGGGGAATGATAAACACTATCTACAACGGGGAAAAAAAAAAGAAAAAAAGGAAAACTGTTTTCCAGCTCTTTTGCCCACTCGGCCATTTGAAAACTTTTCATTTACAAGGACTGATGTCCTCCTCTGCCACATTTTGTATTTTACTATTAGCAAGAAAGAACCTCTTAAAAGACCGCGCCAGAATAGAACGGTACACACATAGCACAACTAAATTTCTCAGAACAGTCTTTTAAAGAAAGATGCAGGCTGTAAAGACTAAGAATTTCCCTAGAACACTTGGCTTGTCTCTCCTCAGCGTTTCTCCCCCAACCCAAAACACATCAATAGTGAGCTTGGCTAAATCTGCGGGTATTACTGTTAAAGGTCTTGATAGCTCTGCCTTCTGTTTCGCGGTGAAATCACCGGTAAGGAGGCAGCATTTATCACCTCGCACCGCCGAGAACTCACCAAGTTTCCCGAAAGGCAAAGCAACCATTTGTTCTGAGCACACAGCAAAGTACACGAGTAAGAGCTGTACTTTTTGGACTGGATCCAAAACTTCCCAAGTTACTGAAAAGCTTTTACATCAAGTCCACTGGACTTCCACGTAAGACTAGGGCAGCAGTGTTATCAGGGAATTTGGCCTGAGCAAAGTATGAGCACTGCAGGCCATACCACGGGGCAGTACAGGATAATCCTACTCATCCAAATACTTTACTTATAGGGTGAGAACTAGACATGATGCTTTTTAAGCTGCTACAAAATTATGCAACTGCAGAATGATGTTACCATTTTGTATTCTGTGGTAGTTTTTTAATCTTTAATTAGACTAGAGAATAGCAAAAATGAATCACACCTTATTAAAAAAAATATTAAAAAAAATTCAACTCTTGCCATTAAGCTCCTTTTGCATGTTTAGCACACAGAACATTTTGTACCAAAAAAAAAAATACAGCAGTAGACATTGGTTTAATCTATTAAGTATCTCTAACTTGGTCTATGTTAAAGAAATTTTTAATTCTGCTATTAAATGAGCTTGTTTATCTAGCCCAATACCACCATCAAAACCTGTCCCACAGTCTCTCACAGACTCAGGACCAAATCCTAACACAGCCCCTGACTCAGCCCAGCCCAGCACAAATGGCCAAATCCTTTCTCCAGTCACTACTGTATTTGATAATAATTCCTGGAGTATAAACTGCATAACCTCTCCTTGCTGTGTTGGCCCAACTAAAACACATCTAATCACAGCTCTGCTCCTCTCTCCGTCCTCTGACACACCTCCCACAGAACATGGCACCAACCTCCCAAAGGCCAAACTCAGCCAAAGTCATCAGGCAGCCCTTGATTTACCTCTAACTAATGGGCTTTTGATCAAAACAAGGGATTTATAGCAACAACTACTACCGATAATATATTTCTTTTCATAATGTCAAAGCCTGGCAGCCTGAAAGGAGCTGCCTGCTCCCAACTTAGTGGGAGATGCAGCTGGAATTGCTTTATGTTCAAAACAGTAAAACCGTGCCCTGAAAATATGTAACTACCAACCGCTTCAGGGAAAAGCCAAATTAATAACCTCGTGTGAGGCAGTTAATGTTACATGGGCTACCCAAAGCTTTTGTTTAGTCGTGAAGTCGTACCGAGAAAATAAAGGTTTTGCTTTTGAAAGTCTCACAATTTGGCATCCTAACTGACAACACAAGGGACAGGCTGACCAAGCTGGTGAAGCACAGTCCAGCTAGACAAGTCTAGGAAAGGGAGAAAGCTACTTCCAGAATGCTCTAAGGGATCACAGCACAAATGCAAGAATGCATTGTGTAGGGATGTGTGCTGGATCTAGTGCACCAAACACCTCCACTGAGCAGCTGCAGCAAGGGGTTGGACCAAACCACCTTACAAACTAAACCATTCTAGTATTTTAAAGACTAAAATGTGGAGTGTTTCAATCAAGAAACAACACCAAGATGAGAAGACAGTGCGGTACAGGACAGGTTTCAGATTAAAATTAAACTTGACATATGGGCAAAATGTTTCTGAAAAAAAGAATCTCACGACAGTGAGATAAAGGGCAAGATTTTTTCCTTTATGCAAAAATACTCAACTGCACACAAACAGATGAGAAACAAGTAATTCTGCAGTAAAAAAAGCTGTTGGCTGCAGCAGATCACAGGCTGCACATGAATCAACAATATCATGCTGTTCCTCACTCTCTAAATATATACTATGTTTATATTTATGTAGGGCTGTATAAACAAGAAAACAGACTGAAATAATCCTTCCAACTCTGCTCAGTCACAGTTCTGCACAGTTTGCAGCGCTGCACTTCAAGAATGAGGAAAGCCAGACAAGGCCCCGAAGAGCACCACAAAGATAATCAGAGGAAACATGACCTACATAAAACCAGACTGGAAAAAACCGCGATTGTTTAGTCTAAAGAGGAGTCGATGCGGTAGAGGAGGAAGGGAATGGGATAAGATAACACAGTTTCAACTGCAGAAAGTAAAAAGAAAAGGAAGAGCTTTATTCATATTTTCATATTCATGTAATTATTAAGTCAGCAACAGCACGCAGTGTAACTGCACAAACCAAAGAAAAGGCTGAGATTCTGAAATACTTTGTAATGACAGAGAATGACTTGGGTAGGTGGGACCGAGTTTCATAGACTGACCATCACTGGAGGCCTTCAGAAATGGCTGAGCCAAATACCTGGTGCAGTGCCATTAAGGAGAGCCATCTTGTCCTCAGGCAAGAAACGAACCACAGTCCCTCTTAAAGTCATCTCCAGTCCTATTTTTGTATGATCCTATCACTTCTGCTTGGCTGGAGTTGGCCATGTTATCTAACAGTGTATGACGATTATAACTGCAAATATCACTTGATTTTTGCTTGCTGTCCACTGCCCTTAAAACCCTTACCTCCAACAGCAGCTCTCCTGCCTTCCATGTCATTCCTGCATGCCCTGAATCCCAATAAACCACTGGCAGTCCTCACCCAGAGAGAGCTAAATGGGTAAAGTCCAAAGCAAAACCCACTTGATGTCACATCCTAAAACTCAGAGCTCGGTGCTGGCTGGTAAAATGCACTATTGTGCATTTTTGGATCAGCCCTGATGTGGTGGAATAATTAAATACCCCTGTGCAGCATGAGGATTTTATACATCTCAAAGTGTTACACAGGCCTGTGTGTGGCAGGGGGTTGGAAGGTTTATCACACATCTCTCAGTTATGAAGGGAATCATGCAGAGACTGAATCTTTATCATAGTCTTAATAAAAATATTTCAAAAACCTGAATATTATTCTTTTTCCCTTGATTCCTGCCATGATTTGCATTAAAATGGCGGGGGTTTTGATTTTGACAAGATTCATGTCAGACCAAACCAGTTCAGTTATAAGCACACCTGGTTAAGAATTCAGTTTGCTCCAAAGCACCAGATCACCTCCTGTGAGGCCTGGTATTTCACAGAAGTAGTATTACTCCACCATGAAGTACTTCTTAAAAAAAGTTACCATATCAATAAAATCTACATATTGTTTCCCACTGACACTAATTATGTGTTGAGCTTTAATTAGCAGAAAAAATGTATGATTTATTAACTCTTTTCAAAACCATTATAACTCTAACGATTCGTTGAAATGAATTTTTGCCCTGACTCAATCAAGAGAACGAAGAATATTCTTCTGACCTTTCCCACCCAGTTCTACACTTTGATTCTACAGTTGGTGCTTTGTTGTTACCAACTTCTATGCCCCAAGTTCCCCTGTCCTTAAAGAAAAACTCAAGTGTTCGTACAACTCTGGGTTAACGTTAACAGGCCTCACATCATATGACTACCAAGTGAGTCAGCGTAATACCCATATGTCTGAGCCTGAATCCAGATAAAAGATCTGGAGAGCCTTATTCAATGAGAGCAGAAAATTCCTACTTGGCTCTGCTTTTTCATGGCTGAATTACAATCTCACACTATGCAACTCCAATTTTCCTGAGGGAATGCATTTTTTTGCCCTTCTTCTGAACATAATACTAATCTCATCATGTGTTTGTCGTGTCACTCCCAGGGCTTCTGATAGTTTTTTGTGCATTCTATAGAAAACAAAGCTTGTATTATTACTATGCATTTCATTTAAAAGCTACCAAGGTGATGACCTTACAATATTCCACCTGTAGTTTTCAGCAGCAGCAAACCCTCATTCTGACACTGATCTTGCAATACATGGACACCATTTACTTTTGCATAGCAGCCCAAATCATCACATTTAACGGAAACATGGCAAGGACTAATATTAACTCACAAGAAAAACAGACTATCTCTCCCATCCTGCCACTCCCTCCTTCCACAGACACCACTGCCACAAACCAGTGCTCTCTGAAGAGCTGCTATCTAACTAAACCTTTTTCTGGAAGGTGATTTGCAAAAACACTGCAATCTAACTTAAAAAGCAAATTAAAATTTTGGTAGGACTGAGAAACAAAAAATCCAGGCCACACTTCAAAAAAGCTCACAACAAAACAAAACATGCAGAAAGGTGAATACAACAGCCTTGATTTTTGCTTTATTCAATGACTACAAAAAAATTTCAAGTCGAAGATGAGATCATTTCATCTTTGTATCTAAAAATATAACCCCTACTTTAATAGAAGACTTTTTATCCTGGATGTAATGGTAACACAAGAGTAAGGAGTTTAAAGGCAGACAAGCCATAGGCACTTCCATTCCTTGTAAAACTTCTAAAGAATATTTCCTTAACCTACATCCAAGTCTGAAACATTCTTGAAATATTTCACTGACTACAGGAGAAAAATGTAACCTCTTAGCAAGTTGAGTTGGCAGCTTCTTATTATGGGACATGAATGCCCCCTAGTACTGAGAAACATGAGGGATCATAAGCCTGAAGGACACTAGGAAAAGCAACTGAGGAAAAAAAGGGGAAAGTTCGCAGATCGTCTCTCTGTGCTCTTCAGAAGGTGACTCCACATTTGCACGGACAGCGAGTGCTGCTGAGGCAGAGCCTTCCTTGCGTGGGCTTTGCAGTCCCTCGGTGGGGCTGCCGAGTCCCCGCTCCCGTGACGGCTCCGCACAGGGGCTGAGGCACAGAAAGCACAAGGTAAGGACAAAACACGGCAACAGCAGGGACTGTGCAGCGGATCTGCCGCCACAAAATGTGTTGGAAAAGAGCTGCAAGAGCCTCCGAATTTCCAGCACTGCCACAACAGTCCCTGTGAAAATGAAGCAGATCTTTAAGAACGCCAGCATCCCAACACAGCACTCTGTCACCCTACTGATAAGTTCACAGGTGATTAGTATAAGCCTGACAACAGGTGTTCTGGTTTCAACTCTAAATCTGCTCTTAAAACATTTTGAAATAAATATTCCTACTTTCGATGTCTTGAAACAAGTTCCCTCTCTACGCCAAAAATAAGCTTAATTCTTAGGCCAAAATGTCTTCTTATCACAAGTTACAAAAGTAGTACGAAAACCAAATCTCATTCTTTTAATTTGTATACATATTTTGCCTCAAACTTAAAAGGAAAAACAAACAAAAAATCCCTGGCATTCTAGATTACCATGTTTTTGTGCCAGAAAAACTGACAATTAAATTTGCCTAAATTTAGTATGTGGGAAGAGGCACATTTTAGTGGAACCCAAAAATAAAGCTTCAACCTTATATTAAAGGGACAAGTAATTTCCCATTAGATATAACAGCTTCTCCAGAGAAGTCTGTCAAACAATTTTGTGAGTCAACATAGTACTTTTTATAGTTCCAGTTCAAGGTCAAGGGGCAGCTGCAGTTCATGCAGCCTGACCTCCTGTACGTCAACATGCTGTGGCATTGCATTGGATGACTCCTGGTCTGAGGCCAATAATCCATGTTAAACAATGGCAAAACTCCTAGACTTGAGGTAAAGATTCAGAGAGATGGGTGACACCATTTCCTTCGGTACTTGATCCTAATGCTTATGGATCTGACCGTTATTCCCTAGTTCTCTGTCTACCTAGGGAAGGATGATTTGGGCCCTTCCCTGTAGTTGCAGAAAACTAGTGCTGATCTGTCGTTTCTGAGTTCTGAAGTTTCTCATTCTTCCATTTCTTTTTAAGCTTCCCTTAATAGGCCTTTTCTTCCCAGCTGTAAAGCTTAGCATCTGACTGAACCAGAATACATTATGTCTGAATACAGACAGGATCAGTATAGATAATTCTGTATTACTCCCTGCCCTCATTATTTACCACTTTGGTAATCTTTGAGTCATTTGCAAATTTTACCACAGTTCCATGTACTTCAGATCAATGATGAAACTGTTAAATGGTGTCAGGCACAGTGCTGATCCCTATGGAGCTGCACTCTATTATTATGACTAATTTTTTAGGTTTGTCAGTTGGCCAGTTCTTAATCCTTTTAACTTGTGCTTCACTGATACAGGGCAGTGCTATTTTTCAAACTGGAATGTCATGCAATGCGAAGAACTGTCTTTCTAAAAGGGCTGTTACAGCTACACCTTCACCTTTGTCAGCCAAACCTTTGAACTTCTTTAAATACTGAAATTAAGCTTGCTCGTGATTCATTTCCTGTAAAGCTGCACATACTGAGAATTACATCCCTATTGCTTATCTCTTTGTAAATGAGTCTTTTGAAAGATTCCCAGTATCCTTCCCAGCACTGATGTCTGGATGTTCAATCTGCTGCTATTTCAAGTCTCTCCATGTCTGTCTCCAGCACAGAAGATGTCTGAACAAAACAGACATGGAGAGACTTGGAATTAACTATGGATTGAATATCTGATCTTACCACGTCCTTACCATTAAGTGTTCTTACTGTGTTCTCTCCTGAACAGATACAGACAGAGTTCATGGTACAAGTGCTGATGCATTAATAGAGTTAATTACATGTGTTTTGGTTTTGGGTTTTTTTCAGTCTTAGGATATTAGGATACAGAAAAATGTCTTTCACATTTACATCCACTGTAGACAAAACAGGTTCTCTTCTTCTGACCAAACTTTTTGGACTCTGCCTATACAGAGGCAACAGTAGGATTTTAACATTTTTAGTTACCTATAGAAAGGAGACTGTGGTAACTCAGCAACAATTCCTGTAAGAACCTGAATGTTCCTCGCTTTTCTGAACTTCAGATGCTGAACAGCACTCAAATACTGCCCTTCAGTACCATTCACACATTTCTTGCCACTGTATTTCATCCTATAGCACTGTGACAATCCCAGTGAAGGGAACCTCCAAAGTGAGCACCTTAACCTCTGCTGAAGTCCAGAACTGACATAAAGCAGGAAGATGGCATTCAGAGAAAGCCCCTAAATCAAACATGTTGCCTACTGACCATCCGAAGGGTTGTGAATAAGCTAAAACTCCAGCAATGTGGCTCAAGTAACTTTAAAAAAACCCACAACAAATCCACATATACAAGCCCATTTAGCCCTGTTCTCTCTCCCTCCCCACAGGCAGTAGCCAGGGGTAGTGGTAGTGATCCTGGTAACAGTACTTGGCTCTTCCCACCCCCAGTCTACAAATCCACCTGTGACGGGGCCAAGGCTGCTGTCTTCCCATCTCTCCCAGAGAACTACACGTACCTCCAGCTTAGCAAGGGAACAGCACAAAGAGTTTTCTGTGAAAACATTAATAAATATGAAAAGAAAAAAATACCATGGAGCTACCCATGTCTGATTAATTTGACTGATTCTAACAGTTACAGACAAGTTTTCACTACCCAGTGCTGTTGATTTTTTAAACAAACACCCCAAAACATGCCAGCCCTCTGAATGCTGTGTTGCACCTTCCTCCCCTATAATCAATCCTAGTGCAGACTGCAACTCAACGTGAGGGGAGGCAGCAGACTGAGCCCTATGTAATTACCCACTGGATCTTATTAAGACACTGAATTCTAAAATTACAAGGCTGAGGGCTGTGCCTTGGTTCACTGCCATGTACATAGGTACTCAAGCAACTTCAGCCTGAAAAGCTACCTACAGTTAGTAGTTCAACTCCTCTAAAACAGATACGTGTTACTTAACATACTGTGTTACAATAATGGTTAATGTAGAGAACAATATGAAGTGAAACCCTAGGAATGTAAAATACCCAACCATAAAATTTCTTTTTAATTTCATTAATGAGCAGATTAATGTGTAGGTATTAATTCAACAGGAATATATAAAAATACGTGTGTGAATGAAACCTACTTTTGTGGAGATTCAAGAACTTGATTTTTCATTAGTGAGTATCAAAAATTCTACATACTCATTTATAGTGAAAATTATAACAGCATAACAATACTGAAGCTCAGAGAAAAAAAATATTTGGCACCACAGAAGTGTACAATAAACTATCATAGCAGAATTGGACACACTGTGTTAACAGAAATAGCAACATACTTAATTTACAATGCCAAAGAAATCTGGCTATTTATCTCAGCTCCTCAGGAAAAAAAGCTTCATTCTTTAAAAACTATGCTCATATTACCACAACTTCTAGATAAACATCGCTATTAATCCTGTTATGCTCTTTTATATCATTTGCTTCTTTTCTACCTCATTAATAGATGCCAATATTCTTCTACAATTCCCCTACAGGGCGGAATTATTAATCATAAATAATCTATTTACTTTTTAACCTTTTTTTTTTGTGCTCACTTCAAAATATTTGTGCAAGTAGAGTATTTTATATTATATTAACCATAAAAGACAAGTAGATCAGTCACCAGAGCACGAAAACATTTTACACCAGGTCTCAAAAATCTGACTGAGTTCCACCCTGGCCAGCTGCCTCCACATGGGGAAAGGAAGAGATTGCAGCACTCTGAACTTTATGCTCTCTTGATCAAAGACTTTCAAAGAAGTAAAACAAGGAGAAAAGTAGGAGAGATGAAGGCATTCAGTTGCCATCAGTTCAAAGTTTTATTACAAATAACAACTCCACAGCTGTAGAAACACACAAAGCAGCAGCAATGAGGTAGGTGAGCTCCTCTTCACATCAGCTAGAGCTACTCCAAGATCTTGTTCTTCTAGATAATCCAAAATGTATGCCTTGGAAAAACAGCCTCCATCAGATGCTGCCAGTAATGGAAGAATGACCAATCAAGAAGGGAAATTTTTTTTTTCAAATTACAAAACAAACTTTCCCTGCAACCACAGCTATCTGGACATCCAGCAAGAGCCCAGAAGTGATACCACTGCTCTGCCTCATGATTAGGTCTAAGAAAAACACTTTCATGGAGGAGGGCAGGATGATGGGATCAGTGTCAGGTTAATCTTGACTTTAACTGTAATTAAACAATTTTTTTTTGCACAAAAGGAAAAAGTAAAAATTCATAATAGTGTGAAGGGGATCGAATATCAAACTCAAATTACATTTTTTTTGTTTCATCTGGAGATCACCTTATCCCTTTTAACAAATATTAAGAGGAAAATGACATTTGAAATCAAGCAGTAAAATATTTTAATTATAAAACAATTATTGTCTATTAACCACAGAAATAATATTAAAGATTGCATTCTTTCCTCAAAAAGGACTATCCAAATTGAATGGAGGAAGGCAGTGTGCAAATGTACTTTTGTCTTTAAAACAGCCTAGAGGTACCTTTTGTTTCAGAGGCAAGAATTAAGTTCCAAGGGGTCTTTGGCACCCAGTGTTAAACAGTTTGTAAGGATTTTTGTAAATGTTGTTGGACTGTCAAACTACTGTTTCATTAGACATCATCAGTGAAAAACAGTAGTTAATGTATAACATTTTCTACTATAGTTATATTTTTTTTTTAGAGGATAGCCATCAACAAGCTTACACAGATGCACACAGGCAATCAGATATTAAATTCTTCCTACTAGTTGACTTCAATTGATTTCCAGTATTTCTTATTTCTAGTGTATTTATCCCTACTCACCTCATGAAGGACTTGGAATAGTGCCAGTGGATCTGTGATACTACTGAATACAACATTATACTATTTATGTTTATTAACAGCTTGAACAATAAACTGTCTTACTGCACTGGGCAAACCTAACTAGCTTTATATTTATATATATATATATAAAACTTTGTATAAGCTGTTGCAGTGCTGCTGGAGCAAAGAAAGGATTTGTTTAAAATAAACATGAGAAGCTGAATAAGGTGTGAAGTAAAAGCAATGTTAAAATACAAACTTACCAGTTTAGTTAGTAGAAAGGTTAAGAGAGCAAGACATATTATCACCAAAATTTAAATACAAATATGTAAACATCAGCTAACATGGATCAGTGCCAATATTTAGTGAAAGAATATCCAAACAGTCTAGTATGATACTATGCTATGTGTGCAGCCTTGGCAAAAAGAAAGTCCAAGTTAAGGAGGAGTACCTTGGTGGAATTTAAATGCTTTGATCTGACAGCTAGGTCTGAAATCCAGAAACTGTAACAGGATTTATGACCTATATAAGACTTCAGCTCTTTTTGTACCAAGAATAATATTCATTTCTCTATTAATGAAACAGCAGCACAGTACAATTGACAAGCATAAAATCATTCAGAAAAGTATTACTGAGGCTGCTAAAAGAAGGAAGAAACTGAGAAAAATAAAGCTTTGCAAACAAGTCCACTGTGTAGTACAATATAGTTGGTAAATGGCTTCCAGTCCCAACTTAGCTCAGATTTTGTCCTTTTTTCATGGTGGGCAGCCAGATACTTGTAAGGGACATTTGTCTGGGACCAGGAATGCAGGAAATAACTTGATCAGTTTTCACCTACAGTTTGCTAGTACTAACTTTAAATTGTCTAAATCCTGTATTAGTTGCTTCGGAGCACAACAGCACAGCACCCTCCCCAAAGAAATAATAGAAACTAATCCTCCAGGAGCTCCACGCTGCCCAACCAGAGTCACAGGGAACTCCTGCTACAGAAACACAAGCAGGTGGGTTTTACCTCTGGCTGTACCAGCCTGCAGCAGTTGGAAGCAGCCACCTCATGGAATAGCCAGAGCCCTGAGGCCAAGGAAGATGGCACATACACAGTCCTATAAAGTCTGAGAAAGTCAAGTGGGATTTACGATCAAATCCGTGACAATTTTCCATCTCCACTTCCACAGCACAACTTTTCAAAAAGCTTATTAATACCCCACCAAACACAGCCAGATTTTAGGTGACCAGAAGCACATTCCCAACACCATCTTACTCATCGGATCTACCAGTCAAGCACCGAGTAAAAAGCCTTTCTCACAGAACAAAACCCCAACTTCCCAAAGCAATTCCCCTCTGCAGCCTGCCCCTTTAGCCTGCTCGCTCTCCAGAGTGCAGGATCCTTAAAAGATGGGCCTCTGCACAAAATCCAGAGCTGTGCACAGGATTGCTCTCTGGTGTCTGTGTGCCCTTGCCAAAGGCACATGTTCCCATCTGCCCAGCAGCCCCAAGCTGAGCGGAGCAGGGATAGGACTAAATAAAATGTCACAGACAAGACAGGCACTACAAATAGCACCACACGTTCAGCAAGTCAGCACAGAGCATATGGATTCTAGGGGTAAATTGAGCATCTAACTGTGGTTTATACACTTCTCCCTGGCTTTAATAAAAATGGAAAATTGAATATAGAATTTTAGCCTGACTGCATGCTTAAAGCTCATTCTATGAAAATGTCCTTAAAATACTAATGTACTCATGCTTCTTCTTTCCTTTTTTTTTTTTTTTTTTACTAATTCAGTCATCTAAATAGAGAATTAAAAATTTGGACATATTTTTCCCTTTCTTTGACAGATACTGTAATAGATAATAGTTCATCTATTGAGCCAAATATTACTTAACATTATAATAATAGTGTACATTAATGCTATTCTTCATTTTATTTAACAGTTTGTGATGTATAAGCCAGGAGAGCCTGGGATAAAAATTGAAAAATCATTAAACACAGAGGAGAGGGTAAAGCAATGTCTTACTAGTTAATTTTATCTTCCCATTTTTGTTATGCCTGGCAGATGATGGGTTTATACTTCCTTGTATCATAAAATCCTATTACAGGAATTTCTCCAGTGAACCATAATTTCTCCTCCTTAACATTTCCCACATTGCCTTCCTAAAATTCAGAACAGGAAAAAATACAAAATGTGGTCTCCTTGTCCTATAGAATGTCCATCCTGTTACACTGGAGAGGGAGACCTGGAGACCAGTGGAATGGGCTGGAGTGATGCTTTCACTAACTTGGTGGAAAAGATCAAGATCTGCCTTATTTTTTTCAGAGATGCTTTTCACCATCTGTGCTCATGACAGTTTTATTCTGGGCCAACAAATGGCCTTTTTTGAAATGCAAAATTAAGTTGCAATGTGGTGATAAAGTAGACTGAAGAACAGACACTTCTTACAAAACCATCATCTGATACTAAGACTTCTTTTTGTACCATGAATCAATAGAGGTGGTTGTCAGAGAAGTGAAACACCAAGCAGTTACAAAAAGACAGGTAGATGACCACATGGGGACATAACTGTGGCTAAAACATTGCATGTTTTCTGCGAAAAAACCAACTTAACCAAAAAAAAAAAGACAAATAAGATATTTGCACAGACATTCACAGAGAGAAATACAAACGTACCAGTTCAGTGGAGGGGAGGAAATCATAACTGTGTTTATCACATCTCAGTGCTAAAAGAGAACCTTTTTCTCAAAAAAAGTGAACTTAATACTCCAACTATTCTGAATATTTATCTACTTTGCAGTCCAGAGCATTTTTTGTTAGCTAATGTATTTTGCTATGTATTTATTGTTTCATATTGCATTTTTCTAATAAAGGGAATTGTAGCAATTTCCACTTGCAACCAGCACCAAATAAACCTCCCATTGCTGTGTCCCTCTCCATAGTTATAGCCTGTATGACCCCAAACAACTTTCTATTCATAGAAAAATTGTATTAAATCCTTATAGAAGAAAAATTTTAAACAAAAGCCACATATTTCCAAAAGATGTATTTGAAATAGTCTTTTTATTTTCATGTGCAGACCTAAGCTTAGAGCATTCTGTCTCTCTAGCAGGAAGAGAGATTATCACTATCACTTAAATCACCACAAGAAATACTGTTCCAATTCTACTGAGGTTTTAGTGATGTTATCAGCTGCTACAAGGGAAAGAAAATTCAGGGGTGGAGTTTGGTAAGGTTCAAAATATAGGTTTCTACACTTAAATCTTAGTATGAAGCTTAGAGACTTGATTCAGCGTTGATGAATGGAATTGACTGTGCTTCAACTCCTGGCTAAATCACAGTTAAAAGGCAGATGAGAAGATACAGTTATGCTGATGTTTCAGAAGTAGAAGCATTTCTGTCCAATGAATAGCTATCAAACATCTTATTCGAGTTTATCTATCAGATAGAGGAAATATTTAAGTGAATGAAAAAAAAGTCAGTAGGAAGGATAAAATGTTACGTTTCTCTAATGGATGATTGTGTAGCACTATTTTACAGCAGTCTCATGTCATTAACACAATCTCTTTTTCATCAGAATATGAATTTTTATTATGAATGTCTTTATGTAACTCCTAATCTTTCTATTATGACCTGAGGGAATATACTGTAATAATATTAGAAATGTTCATTTGTTTCTTCAGTCAGCGATTCAAGGTTGATGTTCGGGTTTAAACAGAATTAAATGACCAAAAAAAAGGTGGGCATTATGCCATGGCCTTTTAACTTGCCCTACACATAGACCAACAGCACAGGTCCCTTCTTGGAGCTGGAACAAACTCTGGCAGCTTTGTGATCAATCACCTGTTATCCTAAGGTCACAAGGAAAGTGCTGCATCACAGAACATCACGGTGGGAGCCCCAGCACTTGAGGGTGTGCTGCTTTCTAAATGCTGGACAGCAAGTAAAAGACTCAAGAGGCAACAGAAGAACTCCTAGAAACTAGGAAACTTTAGGTGAAGAATGTGGAATCAGGCTAAAAATCTGTTAAATAACAGCAACCATAGCAAAGATTTTCAACCCTGTAATACCCAAATCTTGCCACGTAAGCACTCTTCCTTCTGCTCCCTTCAAATGAAACATAAAACAATCCAAACTCCCCTCTCAGAGTTAGGGTGAAGCCCATGGCTGCTGTTTAAAGACCTGTGGAAAATTAAAGGGACAAAGAGTATGAATTCCCCCTCTCCAAGCATTAATCTGTTCTCTTCAGCTTTCCACTAACCCCACCTGCCACCTGCTGTGTAGTTTTTAGAGCAGTCTGATATTCCCTGACTGCACTGCAAATTAGCAAGTCAAGTTGGCCCTCAAAAGCTGTGAGGGTTAAAAGAATTTTAATATTTTAAGTCATACTTTCCATTGGCTAATCATTACTCAGCTTGAACTTCTGATGGTGAACTCCTTGACACTAATGAGCCCACATCTGCTCCTCTAACTCAAAATGACTTTGCTCTATGAGCTACTTTTATTAGCTGACCAATGACCATAATGAATTTTTGACAACGGCAGCTATTCAGTAAAAATCAACTCAAGCAATTCCTCCATCAAGTGTGTTGTGTTGTTCCATAACTGTGTTGTGTTAGGGGAAGCAATTGATTGCTCCTGTAAACCACTGCAAGCTGATTTCTTATCATACACCATGTAACCAAAAAGCAAACAAAACCCCTCGCACTGCCTGTGAATAGCCAGGTCTAGCTCTTATCAGATAAGCTGAAAAAAACCTTCTGTTTCACTGGAAGTCACAAGGTCAGGTTATAAAAGAGTAATTAAAGGAAACAAAATTTTAAACACTAAAAGCAACTGTGAACTACCTAATCTAAATGACCTACAGACGTAAAGATACTAATTGGTCCCAACTCAAATTTACTCTATTAAAAGTGCTTATGGAAGTCCAAGTGTTTCTTTTTCCCCCAAATGCTGAAATGATGTGCCAGTTGGCTGGAGAGGATCTATTTCCTCTTCTGTGAGCAGCTTTTAGCAGTACCAATACTCACATGAGCAACATGGAGAGAGTGGAGCAAAACATCTCAAATATATAATATATTCAGTCAGGACTCAGTTAACTTTATGATCTCTGACAAAGCTCCAAAGCTCATGTTTTCTCTTGGTTGTTTGGTTCAAGTGACCACAAATGAGGCTGTAACACATTGTTTTTACTGGTTTCAAGACGGTTTTAACCACAGAAGTTTACAGATTGACTTTTAATGTTCTATATATTTAACAGCAAACGGAGTAACACAAAGGCACAGGGAAAAAAACGAGGTGTATATCTTGTTTTGTATGAAACCTGGTGTGTGGTATGCCCTGACTGCCAAGGAGGAAAAAAAAGCCTCTCTAAATTCACCCGCAGCTTTCAGTCTCAAAATAAAACCGTCTCCTGCTCATCTTAATAATTTTAGACTCCCCTTTACACCCCAGCTGTAAAGCACAGGACGGTGATGACACTTCAACTCCAAGGTACACACACAAACTCAGAAATAGAACACCAGGTGAAATTTATAGGTCAGATATGTCAAAATACCTTATGAAAAACTGTTTCATCTTACTAATAATCTCTGAAAGCTCATAGAGGTTGTCACATCTTCTCTACATTCAAACCACGATGCTGATCTGAATATTTATTTACATATACATACATATATATTGCATATTATATGAGCAGACGCTGAAATATGTTTGTATAAAGTGCAACTTGTAAACCCCCAAGACTCAAATACTGCTGATGCCTGACACTTGACAAGGTCTGAGCCAGTAAGAATAAAGGATTTAAAAATTTATTTCAAGAGCATTTCACAAGATGTCGGAATTAAAAAGTCTTGGTTACCAAACAGGCAGCTGACAGTTATTTCTTGTGTAATGGATTTCAGAAATAACCTAACACGATCACAGTACCTCCAAACCTCACATTCTCATTAAGAAGTGAGCAGGTGGGTTTCAGAGTACATGAAAGCATCATGCTCCTAGTAGAGGTAACCTTTTTGTCCTCATTAGGATGAGTGATGACAGCAGTGAAAAAATGAAGCATTTTCTCTTTTCTTTTTCCTTCCTTTTCCCAGTATAGTAACAATAACCAGCAGAGAGGATTCTTTGCAGCAGATGAATAGATCCACACTGGTTTCATGGTTTAGTTTATTAGCCAAGAAGTATCCCAGGTATTTCTACCTTGCGTTTGACTCAGGCTGACATAAAAAGAAAATGCTGCTTGCTATTGCAGCATTTGATCCAAGATTCTTCTTTCATCTCCTTCTTCTAACTTTGCATTTTGTCTTTCCTTCTGTCGTTCTTTCCAACATCCTGCAGGATACAAATCAAACAGCATTCCACCAGAAGGGCAACAACTGCAAGATTAATAGAACACACCAACAGCTGTATGGCAAAAGACAGCAACTAAAGTTAGGAAAGACCACCCACGTGTAAAATCAGCTGGACACTTCAAAGTGAAATTGTACAGAAATCAGAAAAACCTGGTAATTAAACCAAAAGAATTTATAGTGGAGAATTGTAACCTTCTCCATGACAACTCACGTTATCAGAAGTAAATACATGGACACACATACACACAACACACACACACACACACGTGCCCTCCTGACCTTTCTGTCTTGCTGCACTAATCATGCCACACAGCTGCACTAACACTGCCACCTTTCCAGGGAGGGTGGACACTGGAAGGTATGTGCCTGTGTGGCCACTGTCAGGCTAACTGGGTCACTCTGCTCTGTTAGAAACCAAGAGCATTACCTAAAAGCCTGCACAAGGAGAAAGCAGAATAACTCCATACTGCTTCCCAGGTTAGAAAAACAAAAGTCATACTTGCAACTCTCAAATTTTTCCCATTCTGATCAATTCCCTGTACAACTCCTGTGTCTGCTTGTCAGTCCTCACAAAAATGGCAGGACAGACCATAGGTGTGTGCTGAGCCAGGCTCTTCACCGCCACCAGAGCCACAAACCTTGGCTGCAGCAGAGGGCTACAGCTGTGGAAGGAGGAGGGAAGAGTTCAGAGGAGCTGACTCAGGCTCACGAATCCTCCAACTATGAACAGAGAGAAACAGCCCATTGCATTTCCATCCATCATTATTTAACTGAGTCCTCCTTCTACCAGTTTTTCTGCAAGCAGTAGGCTGAAAGATCATGTAAGTATATATGTGCTGCTGCAAAGCTTGCAGAACTAAAGGATAGCCAGAATCAAAATGGATGAGCCCCAAAGTCAGCAAGAACCCAACTGTCCGTGCACAGTTGCATCTGATATGTGAAGTTAAACTTTTGTTTAGAAACGTCTTTGATTCAAAGATTCAAAAATGGCATTGCACCTCCAAGAGCTCAAAAGGTATGATGATAACAAGAGGTCTAAGACACACCCAAAAGCTGAGGCTGTAGGTACTGCCATAGTAAAAGAGAACCAACATGGTTCAATGTCTTGAAAATAATATATCTGACATAAACTACCCTGCAGCATATTATAAGCAAGGAAAAATAAAAAGCAGTTTTAGTTTCTTAATGTTGAAATACAATTCTGGTCCAAAAATTCTCATAAGACTTAGTTTTGAAAAACAGACACAATTTGTTTTCAATTTAAATTAAAAAAAGCTTTCATTTTGTTTAGAAACAGTGGTGACAAAAGCAAATATTTCCAAAGTAACTGTGCATAGGAAAACAAAATAGGTACTAGCATTAATTCCTACTTATACAGAATGCTAAGTAGGTTGCCTGAAATTAATTTAAGAATATTAATTACATTCAGTCACAGGACCATAAAATTAAGCAGTCTAATGTATCAACACTTGAAAAATACACTTGAACATACTTTCCTAGTGAGCAGTGGTCTAAGCTATCAGCCTCTGTAAAATTCAAACACCAACACTCCTCTCCACAGAGCTTCAATGGCACCACTCAGTTATCAGTTCAGGGAGCTCCCAGCTACAACATTCCTGCCCTCAATCCATGGGCAGTTCCAGCAGGTCTCCTTTAGCTCAGGATATTGATGAGAATTAGAACGAAACAACTGGCACAGGCTAGTTCCATAGCTCTTCTTCAGAAACACGTGGGAGGTTTTGCAATTTATTTTTTATGCTGCAGCTACAGCTTCAGAAAGTCATAGGGCTGAACTCAAATTTTTCCTTGAGTTCAGCAGAGAGTGTGAAGAACAGAGAGAATAGGATATCTAGCTTTTGCTGCCCTCACCTACAGACAGGAGGCTTTGAAGGAGAGGGTGAAGACACGACAGTAGTTTTGCATCCTCACAGATTTTAAGTAGGAGAGGCCACTGTGCTTTCCTTGAACCATCACATTTGCTGAACACCCACCTGCCTGAGGTGCCTACACAGCACAAGGTATGTCCAAGGGTGTGGTATGGCAGGAACATCACAGCACTCTCTCTTCTGATGGGAGAGGTAAAAGTCTTTATAAAGGACTGCTTCTGAACTTACCTGCCATCCACTTTCACCCTTTTCCTGCCTTTCATCTATTTTTGGCTGAGTATGTCAATTTTCTCTCCTAATAAATAAGAGTATTTCATGAGTTACACAGTTACTGGAATTCAGGGTTTAACTAATATCATTTCAGGTCTTGAAAAGCCAGTGAAGCTCTTGGTAACCTTTCTTTTTATATTTACCACATTATATGAAGTGCAAAACATTGAAACTGAAGCTTGAAGTTCAAGGTTGCAGCCCATCTTTAATCTTCTATTAATATTACAGGAGAGCAGTTCTGGAACATTATGATCCTTTAATTATGAAAAATTGGAGATTATTAGCATGGCCATATTTTACAGATAAGACTGTGCTTTTACTTCAACAAGCGTAATCAATAGTGTTTTTGTAAAATTTGGTTTGCTAAATCCACTGGAGTGGAGGAGCTCGGTAATTCCCTTTTAAAATGACTTTTACAACTTCCCAGCTGTCTAGTTCTCTACATTTGTCATGACAGACAAAGTTAAATTAAAAATTCTAAACCATCACCCTAGGGCAAAACTTGATAGAAAACTGTAGAGCAATATTCTTTAAAACCAGTAACAAAATATATGCTAATACCACAGATAAAATACACTGTAATTTTTCTGTGTGCATTTACTCCCCTAGTCCTTTTTAATAGATGTGATTTTCAGGAAATCTAATCACAACTCACAACTCAAATGGGTGTCTGGCACTGTTCTTTTTTTGAATAGTCCAATTGGTCACAACAAGGGACTCTCCTATTCATCAAGGCCTGTGTTTAGGCACAGAGGTCAGATGTCACTTCTGCAATTGATAATGTTTGTTTTGTGCTCTGCTTTTCAATAACTCTTCACTTTAAGCAGCATTTTGCTTCTAAACAGGAGTGGGTGTAAGGACACTCAGCATAATGGAATGGGCCAGGTTTAATTCCCTTAATCACTCAGTCAGGGCAACAGAATTAACTGTCCACATCTGTTCCCTCCAAGCACACATGCCTAGTTTTCCCTCTTATGCAATAAAGGAGTGTGGGGTCATGATGCCACATCTAGCCTGCCTTTTCCTCCAAAACTGAATCCACAGAGAATACCCACAGGCTGACTGTGGATCAACACAGGCTGATTTTGGAGCACAAAATACTTGTGATGCGGCAAAACCAGCTCCATCTTGAGCCTCAGGAGTGACTTTTTGTTTAATATGTTACATGTGCCCAAAGGAAGAAGCAGAGCTGTTGTGCCAACTGTAAACAGGCAGGTAAACAGAAAAGCACACTTAAAGCTTGACATAAAATGGTTTCTTAATAAAGATGTTCTTGATAGCCCACTGAAAATGGAGTGTAACTGCACTCCTAGTTAGGGTGATCTGTTCAAGATGATGTGATCTGGTAAAGATGACGTTCAACATCATTAGTCACACTGACAGAGCTGCTCAACAAAGGCCAGGGAGGGTTAGAGCCAAAAGAAGATTTGAAAAGGTATCATTTAAAATGGCAATTAATTCAGACCCATTGGTTTGTGTTTCTGGCTGCTGGAAGCCTGATGATGGAGGTCAATTGCTCCAAGCCCGTGGTGTTCACAAAATGGTGATTATCAGGATGCTCAGTCTCAATTGGGAGCCACCTACACTCACCTCCTTTTGACATTTCTATCAATTATGCTTGTTTAAGGATGAACAGACAGACAAATACTAAGTTCAGAAAAAAACAAAACCAACAGAGTTCATGCTGGGAAACAAACACTGAATCACCAGAAGGGGAAGGGAGGAGTCACCAACAGCCAGGTAAGTACAGGGAGCACAACGTGAGTAACAGACAAGGAGCTTCCAGAAAGTCACAAAACCCATTAATTTACAGGAACAGCTGCACTGTGTCCTGGTATCAGAAATAAACTAGTTTTGGAGAGAAAGAAAACAGCTTTTTCCTTTAAGGCCAAGGACAAACAGAATGGGCAGTAAACACTATGTTTCAGCAAGGAGCTGTTCTCTGCACCAGGTGTCATAAGATATACTGGATGCAAAAGGAGAGACAGCCAGGAAAACCTACAGGTCAGCTGACAGCTGGAAGATGAGGCAGGACTCATTGCATTAAAATCTGATTAAGAATCTTTCTCCTCATTTACACCCTTTGTGACAACATGTGTGTTGTTTTGTTTGGATGCTCTGACTGCCTTCAGTTAGCATTTTATCCTTTGCCTGACCTGAGCTAAGGGTGATTTGAAGATAGCAGGTTAAACACAAAATAATCCCCTCTCGAGGCTGTGGCAGTCTATGAAATGAGGCAAGAGGTAAGACAGCTCTTAACTCCCTAGTACGGATATTCCACGGGGTAAAGCATGAAACCGGAGGCTGACCATGTCTGAGCAGGAGTCCTGCAGGCCTGGAGGGGTGCTGGCATCCCTGGGAACACGGGAGCAGCCAGCTCTCCAGCCCTGGAGAGCAGGGAAGCAGCACAGCAGCACTGGGGCATCTGGCACACCTGAGCCCCCAAATCCCTCAGGAGTGTATTTACCTCATCATCCCCCTGGGTAACCACTGCCAACTCTACACACACAATGCCCAGGACAGCACTTCAAACCCATCTGTGAACCTCTGATTTTATCACTGCAGCAAATAATAAAGAAGTGCAAATGAGGATGATAATATTGCTTGTTTTACATGCAGAAGGTCAGAGAGCACGAATTAGTCACTCTCCTGTGCAGTCCACTGCTGGCTGACGGGGAAGAACAGACAAAGGACACTGTTTCCTCTCTGGGAGTTAAGTGGAGACACGTGGGGCTGTGATTGTACCTCCTCTGGTCCATGAGCCCACTAACAGCCAAGGAAGGCATAAGAGAAAATAATCAACTACTGTCTGGAGATAAGCAACATATTATTTCTCCAGGGAGCAAGTGGGAGAACCAGAAGGCAACAGCTGTTTTCAGTCCCACTATTTCTGCTCCCACTACACACACTGCCTTACTACGGCTTGAAAGGAGTTGCCTATATTTATAAATACAGAGAGATAAATAGCTGTGTCTGAGTGCGTGTGTGCATCTGGTTGTAATGCAAGAGTAAGGAGAAAATATCCGTCCCACGCACATTAATGCAAATGTAAAGAGAAAATATCCTTCCTACAGACATTTATTTTAAACTGTGTGTGCTAGCATATTTTTATTTTAGAAAACTGATTACTTCATCATTGGATTGTGTCCTTACTGCACTTAGCAGTTTGAAGGGGGGAAAAAAAAAAGTATGAATCCAAATGTAACTCACAGGACAAACAAGTATTTATTTGAATTTTTAAACAGCTTGGCAATTTTTCTTCTCCATTTTCTACAATAATATAAAGCATGTTAAATGGAAAAATGTGTTACGAATGCAAATCCTCTGTAAGTAAAAGCCTATAGAAAAAGAATAAAGCTATTGAGCAAATGCTAAAATAACTTTTTCTCCCAACACAACTGGAAAGTAATGCTGCCAAACAGTAAACACACCTGCAAAACCAGATTTAGGGAATAAGTTAAATCCTCTGACCTGTATATTTCTGCCAATTGATCTATTTTTAATCCAATGCACACTTAAAGAAAGTGCTTGCAACAACAATTTCTCATCACTGCAACTTTTGGAAACATTTGCTATGATATTGTGACCTGCACCTAAGAGAGTGATACATTTAAGAGCATTCAGTCATCATGTAATTACTCACCCTGTATACAACAACCATTTAACGATGCAGCTAAGCCAATTTAGGACAATATGCTCATCCACTAAGCTATTTCAGCTTAGAATGACGTTCTTGTCCATTTTAAAGTTCAACTTACCATTAATTGTTTAACACTAATAGAGTTCTGAATAAATAAAGTCAACAAATTGGAATGCTATAGTTAATTGTAATTAATGTGGCTGTGTGCAAAATCCTACTTTCATAAAGAATATGATGGCACAGAAGATAGTTTTGCGTTTTCCTAATGAAGTTTGAGTTCTTCTACTGCAAAACAACTACTTACCACTGCTATCTTCACCCAAATAAAAAGCGGTCAGATAAAAATTAACAATTAACAAAGAAGGAGCAACATTCTGTAGAAAAAAATACTATGACAATCATAGCGAGGGCATCTGCATTGTAAGCCCTTCCACATATGTCTATACACACATAGACAAATACATATAATATATATACATATATATATATGTAGCAAGGGCAACACACCTTCTCAAGAACCCTGATTTATATGGTTTTTAACTGCAGTTTACTGTCTTCTTTTCCCCAGCCTGTGTTCTGGTTCTTTCTCTCAAGTTCCTACATTCAACTCAAATCTGTGAGGGAAAAGCAAAACAAAACAACCCGCAACAAAACAAAATCAAAGCCCAATAATACAAAGGATTTTCATCTTTATCTATCTGCCTGTATCTCTTGGTTATATAATCACAGCTGTAATCTCTAGGAAATGCAGACTCAATCAGATAGCACAATAATGCTGGGGAAGATCTCTCCAAGCTGTGATATGTCAGAATCTAAACCGACTGTTAGAGCTTCAGAAAGTTCCCATCAGAATGACCAGATGGGGATGCAATCATCCAAATCTTCTACAACAGAAAGTGTAGTGAGACCGTGAAACATTAGCTTCTTGATCATCTGTCTCATAAATACTGGGAAAGAAATACAAAAGAGAAACTTTTTCTCATGTGTCTCAAAAATTATGCATAAGAGACTGTACCAAAAAATAGGATCTTTGGTCAAATAATGAGTACTTGTCTGAGGCAGGGCCATTTGCCATATATTTAGATGTAACACCACGTGTTTGACCACCACTTGCTAAGCATTCTTAAGACTCCACATCAGACTGCTCATTTCTATTCAGCAGGGCAGGAATCAAAGCTGACTTAAAAATCCAATATAGCTATCGCAGCTTTTTTTTTTTTTTTTAAGTATTATAAAATACAGTCTCTTTGAGAATATATTTTCTGTGAACTGTGAAAGAATGAAAGAAATCCATAGTACTTGCAGTCTGAATCACACATAGAATTCATATTTCTTGTAACTTCTTGTTTCTGAACTTCATCACCTTTAGCCAAGGTGATAAACCACCCACCTTTTATTACCCAGCTCTCCTCTGAAATGATGTGCTTACTATGCAAATTTTAGATGATACTTGCAAGTGGCCAGGATAAAGAAATACCTCATTTTCTTCAGATCTGTCACAAGAGTTGGCAGCAGGTGAGATGAGATTTTTAAGTTCATTCACGGCATTTGCTACACTTACCACATCCTTTGTGAGAGAGAAATCATGGCTAACGGGAAGCCTGGATTTTCAGCTCTGGAAAGGTGTCAGAGTACAACTACCTGGGCTTCAATATTTCACTTCTAAGAACACGCAATAAATGTAAAGTCCACTCCCAGAGAATATGGCAATGAGAATAATGGAATAAACCTTGCTTCACTATTCCATGGACCTTGAACAGGCCCAGAATTCAAAATGCCAGCAGACTGAGACGAAAGTTCATAAACTGTGCGAGACCTGTGACAACACACTTCAGTTAAAAAAGCTCATCCCCCATACTTTATACATCTAATTTGGAGATGCACAGGCATGTCCCTGTGTATCTAGCATCACATGTACTTTATCTGCACTGGCTGCTGTCTTTGACGATGTACTCAGCCCTAGACAGATAGATATGTCTTAAGCAGAAAGGCCATCATGTTTTCTCACGTTCTGGTCGCTTGTCACAGATTACAAAATGAAAAATCTGTTCTTATGAATTAGACATCCACCCTTCTAATCACTCATACAGGGTACCATACCAATAACATGATGATGATGATGGACAGCATCACTGCATCGAAGTGTGAGGAGAAAACAATTCACCCCAATAGCAAATGTAAGAATTCCTACCCTTCTGATCCAGCATAATTCATTCACTTAGTACTTGTGCTCTAGAGAGTGTCTGACGAGGGGTGGCTGATGAAGCTGGGATTGTACAGCCTTGAGAAAAAGAGGCTCCCTATAACTCTGTATCTCTATAGCTCTGTATAACAGGAGGATAGAGCCAGGTGGGGGTCAGGCTCTGCCCCCAGGGAACAAGGGACAGGATAAGAGGAAATGGCCTCAAGCTGTGCCAGGGGAGGTTCAGGTTGGACATCAGGAAGAATTTCTTCACTGAAAACGGGGGCCGGGCATTGGAACAGTCTGCCAAGGGAGGTGGCAGAGTCACCATCCTGGGAGGTGTTCAAGGAACGACCGGACACGGCACTCAGTGGTTTACTTGACAAGGTGGTGATCAGTCAGAGGTTGGACTCAATGATCTTTGAGGTCTTTTCCAACTTTAAAGGTTCCAGGATTTACATCATAGACCCGTTAGAGGGCTGGACCTCCAGCATGGCAGGCCTTTCTCTTATAAAGGGCATGTATTTATCATAAAGGCAACAGAGACTAAACTGAAGTGAATCCTGCTGTCACACAGAACTGACCCAGGCAGCTCTGCCAACACCCAGGCCTGGCTCGGGCTGCACCGAGAGGTAAATCTTAGATAATGACCCCGTGTTATGCAATTGCTTTTGACATGCCTTGGTTATCAGGCAGCAGTGGGAGCTGCTCAGCAGACAACACACGTTCTCTAGTTTTCTGCATCACAGACAAGAGAAATCACAGAGATTAGGACCATAACCAATTCAGAGCCAGCAGGACCATTAACTCTGTGCCCTCTAACCTGCATCCCTGTCACTCTGCATGGCAAGAATCAAACACACCCAGCAACAGCTACAAATCTGTCACCTTCAGCGCAGCAGCTGAACAATATACAAATTTCCTGCTTTACATCTTATCTGGAAAGCTCCATAAGCACCACACTGAACATATTAAGAACACTACAGCTATTCCTCCTCAAAAAAGGTGCTAGATAACTTCATTACATTTTTCCTCACAACATAATCAAGGATTTAACAGTCATTGCACAGAAATCATCGCTACACTGAAGATGTATGAGAAATCTGTTTTGCCCCAAAAATGCATATTGTGAAAGTGTAACAGAGAAGCAAATTAAGGAGAGAAATGTTTTAGAAAATGAGCAAATAAATTAATAAAGCTTTAAAAAGGTTGGGGTTTTTTTAATTCTCTGACACAGTAAATTTATTTAAGACCTGCATATTGCATGTATTTATTTGGCTACTTTTGCTATAGGAGTTAAATGAAACATAATGAAGTACACACAGATATATTTTTTCCACAGCAGTTCTAAACTTTATTTTTAATTTGAAAAAATTTAATCTTAAACCAATATTATGAACGTGTAGCACAATCAAGTGCTATATTATACCTTGTACTATATTGTGATTTTATTTTATATTTGGAAATAAGGTATAACTCCCCTTCTCCAATACATTGAATAAAAATTTTTTCCAGATCAGCCATTAGAAGCCTTTCAGTATCTGATGAAGATTTAGGGTCTTTTGAAAAAAACAAAGTAACTTTCCAGTCTTCAGATACTAATCTCAAACTAGGAAGCAACATTTTGGTATGAAAAAGCTCAACAGGCATGATAGGAACTATTTAATTCAGTAGTAATTCTATAGTTAATACCTCTTCTTAAAACAAATTTGTTTCCATGAAGATGGAAGAGAAAGTCTGAACCAGTAATCAGAAACTTCCCACACCCCCTTTTTTTGAAGGAAATTTTATGTATACATGCACATCCTTCCAAAAGTTAAACAAATTTATCTCAACACAGGAACAAAATAACAGCCTACATGGTGGTGTGCTTTTTCCAAAACACATTCTGAGCAGCAAGCATTTTATGAAAGATTGTCTGCCAGTTCTTAACTTGAACTATATTTTTGTAGTATTACCCTCACTTTAAACTACTCATTCACAGCAAGAGGCAGTTTCATCATGTTTCTTTTAATACTCATAGAGAATTATTTTTTTTTAATTCTTATTTTATGTTCACTTTCTACTAGAGGAATAATCACAGTCCTCTGATATTTCTGAGGGTAGGCAGGGTCTGCAGAGGGATCTGGACAGGCAGGATCGATGGGCTGAGGCCAGCGGCGTGAGGTTCAATACGGTGAAGTGCGGGGTCCTGCCCTTGGGACACAACAACCCCCTAAAGTGCTCCAGGCTGGGAAAGTGCTCAGAGGGAAAGGACCTTGGGTTGACAATGGCTGAACATGAACCAGAGCGTGCCCAGGTGGGCAAGAAGGCCAATGGCACCTGGCCTGTACCAGGAATAACGTGGCCAGCAGGACCAGGGCAGGGATTGTCCCTCGGTATTCGGCACTGGTGAGGCCACACCTGCAGTGCTGTGCCCAGTTCTGGGCTCCTTATGGCAAGAAAGACATGGAAGGGCTGGAGTGTGTCCAGGGAAGGGCAACAGAGCTGGTGAAGGCTCTGGAGGGTCAGTCCTATGAGGAGCAGTGGAGGGAGCTGGGGGGGCTCAGCCTGGAGAAAAGGAGGTTGAAAGGTTGTAGACAGGTGAGGGCTTGTCTCTTCTCCCAGGTAACAAGCAATAAGATGAGAGGAAATGACCTCAGGTTGTGCCAGGAGGAGGTTTCAATTGGATATGAGGAAAAATTTCTGCACAGAAAGGGCGGTCAGGCATTGGAACAGGCTGCTCAGGGGAGTGCATCCCTGGGGGTATTTAGAAGACATGTAGATGTGGCACTTGGGGACATGGTTTAGCTGTGAACACAGTGGTGCTGGGTTAGTAGCGTGACTCGATCTTGGAGGTCTTTTCCAACCTTAATGACCCTGTAATTCCAACATAACTGGGCCAGAATAAGAATCAGTTTCCTGTACAAAAAGAAATTATTTTGTAGATAGCTAATGGAAACTCACCACAGAAATATCACTGGCTGACGATAAACAGATGAATGATTCACAAATGGAAATGAGGAAAAAATATTCTACAATAACCACAATTTAGAAATGCGCTTACAAGGTTGTTTACAAGACACGACACATTCCTTCCAATGCCCTTGCAAAAGTCCTCTACATGTGTTACATGAAAAGCCTCATCCATTAATCCAAATCAACAACAGTACCAACTAAAAACTTTTGTAGTTCCATAGTGATACATTCACTTGCATCTTGCCATCAGGTTATCCAGGATGGCTACTCAACCAGTGAGAAAATCAGCAAAATGAGACTTCACACAGCCCTGTTTTCACTGTCAGGTTCAACAATGCTGCGTCACCTAACAAGTCTGAAAACCCAACTGGACTTTGACATCATGCATCAAGCTAAGCAGCCTCAATTTTCTTCAAGAGCCTGGTAGACCAGGTCTGTTCAAAATCATTGAAATATCTGTAATGATCACAGCTCTGTCATCAGGGGTTAAAAAGCCTGCTTAACAAAACCTGAAGAAATTATTGCAAAGTTTGACAGATTTTTAGAAGGAACAATTCAGTAACCATTTGCTATGTGACCTTCATTAGAATTTTCTTCATTATCATGTTGCAGAAATCTATTACATTACTGACTGAAGCTATTAGTCACTAGAAAGCCACTATCACGTTCCCCAAACTGGGGAATCATCATTACCATTAATTTCAAAGGGTAGCATTAAAAGAGACAATATTCAATATTTTACTTGCTAATTCTACTGTAATTTATATTAGAAAAATATGAAGGAAGGTTATGCTAGCCTTGAAAATCAGTCGTTTTTTCTGAGCCATTCTGTTTTCCAGGGAAAGCCTCAATAGTATCTGGGGCATCCGGGGATACCTCAGTGGAATTCAGAGTTCAAGGAGCCGTTCTGCAGTACTGATACAGCAGTAGTCACAGAGGGCACCTATTTCCACATTTAAAAAGATCAGTACAGATGCAATACAGGGAAACAAGGAGAGAGGCAGGGCATTCCCTCACAAAGCCATTATAGCTTCAATCTTTCATCTCGCTCTATTTCATGTGTGTTCTAGGGACTACCATGAAGACTTTGCTACTATTATCCTTCTCCTCCCAGAATCTCTGTATGATGTAAATCATGATCTACTTTTCTGTGCTTTTATTCCTCACATTTCAGGTTCATTTACCAAATAAAGACACTTCCCTTTTCTTTCCATGGTATTTGATGGAGTCTCACTAGTTATTTGGATACTGTTCTTAGGGTACACGATGCCAAATGAATTGCCTGGAATATACAAATACTTATTAGTGCAGAATTTCGACTATGGAGTTACAAGGTTGCTGCAGCACGTACAGAACAGCTCAGCAAAACAGCTATCTTATGATCTTAGCCTCTTTCCATACATTAAGGGCTTGCTTAGACAGGAAGCCTGAAAAGATAAAAACCCAGTTTAACAGAAGCAACACAATATCCCGCCTTGTCATAGCAAGGATTTTTGTAGCCAGGCACAGAATTTTTACCATTGTCTAACTATCCAAGTTCTCAGCTGTCCTAACTCAAAACTCCAGTTCAGTCACTTGAGAAATACATTCAATTTCTAAGAAACACACTTTGAAAAAAGTTGGAGGGTTTTTGGCGGACATCTGTGTAAATCCACCTATTTCTATGATAAAGTACTAGTCCAGGACATTGCAGAAAAATAAGGCTGGGAGAGATGCCCAGTGCAAAGTTGTCTAATCTGTCCCCAAGTGCAGGCCACTATCAATGGTAATGTTATCATCCCAGATGGATGGCTGGTCAGTCTGGACTGTAATATCACTAATAGTGAGGATTTCACAGCCACTGCAGATATACTATGCTTTACTATTGTTATCATCTGAAAGGGGATTTGGGGTTTGGGTTTTATTTGTTTTCTCTAATTTCTAACCTCAGTCTCACTTGGTGAAAGCTTTCAAGCCCAAAGGGAGAGCACACTTGTTCAAAGGGTATACATGAAGTGAAGCACTGTGCCAAGTGTGGTAAAGAACAAATAGTCTTTCTGGGCTGGAATTCCTGCCAGAAAGTGGGAAAACAGAAAGATGAGAAGGTCTGAGAAGTCCTGTGGACCTCAAAGCTAAGACAAACAGAACTCAAAGGCTGTTGAAATAGTAGCTAGGAATTGAGCAGCCAGGTTAAGAGTTCCTTTTCTGGCTATGTGTCTATGTAGGCATAATGTCTTTGCCATTATAAGTCATGGCATTTAAAAGAGAGGATAACCGTGTCCTGAAAACGAGCTTTAACTGTAACACACAAACACAAAAAAGGGGAGGAGAAAGAAAGTCTCATGGTGAAAGAGACTCCTGTCTGCAACAGAACTGCAAATTCATTTTGCAAAGTCTTGAATAACTCACATACAACAGACTTAGGGACAGCTATAAATAAACCACTTAAGAAAAGCAGGCAGCTCCAAGATCTAAGTTACTCAGGTTTCCCAAAATCATGTTTCCCATTGAGACACTATATTCCACTGTATTCCATTATTCACAGGGATAATGGATTGAGGCGTATGAAACGACTGAAATAGTCCTCGCCAGGTGTGTCCCAGGAGTTAAGAGAAGCTCAGCTCTTGTGTTCCAGAATTTCAGCTTTTAGTCAACACGGAACTTCTGAGATGGCAAGGAAATGGGAAACAGGATGACAGTGGGATTTTAGCAGTTTTCATTTGGAAGAGGCACAGCTGCTTCTGGCACCTCTTTGGCACAGTCATGGTCAGCACCTTGCTCACCAAAGGATTCCAGCCTTCAGAATTTTAAAGAGAAGGGCTAAACTTGGCCTTCATTATTCCACTAAACCTGAGCTTGGTGACTGAAAGAAGAATATGGTCCCATAATGTGCTAAAAGCAGTCAGTGAACAGGCCATCTACCTGCCACATATTTCCAACATAATATAGACAGTTTAGTTTTTTCAAAAGACTCTTGTCCATGTTCAGACTAATCACAAAGGGAGAAGATAGCCTCTATAATAAAGCTGTTTATCTGAAATTAAAAATTGGATTAATTTTCCTTTCCCTCCTACACTACTGGAACCTCATCCAACTTCTATCATCTTCCAAAACACTTTCTAATTGAAACATTTGCAATTAAAAAGGAAAAAAAATCACAATGGCAAAAGGTGTGCAATTAGCAAACCTGAAGACACACATCTTTCCACAAAAATGATACATTTCAGGCAGTAAATCCAGTTCCCAAATGAACCTAGTATGGGAGGGCTGGAAGGAAAGCACAGTTTGTAAACTGAGTGGGTGAACCCAGAGGCAACAGATCCAGACCCTTATCTGCAGGACTGCAACAGCCCTTTTTCTAAGTGGAGAATAAACTTATTTTTCAGTGCATTTGCTTATCCTGTACCACGGCTTCCCTACTCAAGGAAGGATTGTTTTCCATAATACAAAAAGCTATTACAGATTTACTATGTGAGCAAACTGGTATGTTGAATAACTGCTAAGTAGAGAAGATGAATAAATAGCTCTGTGGACTTCCAAAGTAAGCAAAGTGGAAATAAACATCAATTCAGAACATTCAGCATTTAGCTATAATCTGCTGGTAATGGACACAAATAAGACTCCATACACACAGAAGAAATGGCACCATGTACAACTACTGGCAATAATTACTCCACTACAAACTTTAAACTATACCTGTAAAACCTTCCCCAGCAGTGACTGAGGGCAGCAGGGTAGGGAATGGGGAGAAAGGAAGGTGGAAGAGAGAAAATGGACCCCCATCCAATCGAAGAGATTCCTTTTAAGATCATGGCATAGATGTGATAAATTCACCACCCAACCATCTGACAGAGAAAGCATTATTTTAAAATTCACAAGGATATGCCTACCATGACTTCTGACACGGACAGACCCATTCATAACGAATCAGTCCAAAAATATTCATGAACTGACTGAACTAAGTCAAATAACCCTTGGTCATGGAGCTTTAAATACTGCTGTGCCAGAGTCAAATGCAGAGCAGATAAGTGACATCAGAAGGAAGACAGCAAGAAATTTTTTAATCCACATTTTTGCTAGCTCACTACCTGGACCCAGGAAACAGCACATTCAGCCACAGTCCCTCCACCTGCCATGCCTGCCAATATCCTTCTCTGCAAACAAGGTGAGACACAGATGGAGTAGCAACACACAGCTGCTCTTCAATACAAGAGAGTCCCTGGTTTTACTTCTGCTTGCACTGCCTAAATGGAAAGCAATCTCAAAACAAGTATTGAGTACCTTTTTCTTTAACCTCAGCGATTCTTTTTGTAATGTGTGGTGCCAAGCCTCACTTTTGTTTTATTTTTCTTTAAAGAAAAACACTTAGAAACAAGAAGTTAACCTCCCTACCCAGCTAAAACAGTAGCATGTATAAGCAAGGCTTGATCCTAAATCATTACAATCACTGCCACAGATTCAAGATCATATGTTTGTTGTTGCTTAGTTTGAAAATAATACCTGCTAGCTATAAATTACAGGTTCTGCTGTGCCAATATTATGGCCTAAGTACAAAACAGCATTTCATTAGCAAAATTGAAGGGACATCCAACCATCTTTTAAGTGTCCTTCTTTCAAATGTATCAATTATACTAAACTGCAAATGGATGACAATGGGAAAAACATGTTCTAGCAGAGGTTGCCTTAAGCAGGTGATCCTTTTTCATACACAGTCATTCCAACAACAGCAGGACAACAATGACTATTTGCAGGATCAGACCCTTGCAGTTAAACATAGCTAATTCAGGCTTAGCTGTCATTATATGACAGTATTTTTATGTCACAAATTTAAAGACACTCTTAAAATTCACAGGGATGAATTACTTGTTTTCATTAAAACTGCTTAAAGATTTCCTGAATATCCACCAGGTTTCAGCCTCACTAGGACTAACCCAGTCTGACTATACATCAGACTTCTAACACTCCGTTCCAGGGGCCAGGAAATTTTCAATAATCAGAGGCTCTTTTGTATCCAGGGCTCGATGGAAAACCTTTGGCAAACGGAGGCAGAACAAAGCAGCAATCATAGCACCTTCACAAAGGATCTAAATCCCACACCTCACACTGCTTCTCTTCTGCAAGAGCAAAGGAATGAAAAAGATTGTCTCCTTTGCAAGGAGTCATCAGGGAAGAAGGGAATGACCATCAGCGTTGGGAGTATCAACAGAATCCTAATTCTTACTTTCCCCAAGAAGATGCTGAGGCAAACAGAGTGACGCAGCTCTCTCTATCCCAGAACACAGTGCAAAGAGAAAAGGTCATCCAAAAGCTGGCCTTAAACTAACTGGGGTACAATTATAAATCTTAATCTTGTAACACACAACAAGTTCAAGATTTACAGAACAGGCAATGTGCAAACTCCAAGATTCACAGTCAGTGAAGGTTATGGGCAGAGTGACAGGCGTGGAGGAAATGCATAAGCTGCTCTGTAAAAGAGCAATCTATTAAGGGCTTATATTTTGGACTGAGAAACACAGGGGGAAGTGATTACTGCTCCTTTAAAGGAAAAAGAAAAGCAATTTAAGCCTGAAGGTAGCTGATACAGAATGTCAGCTGAACTAGAGCAACCTATGGAGGCCCCTGGGATTGCTGTAGAGATGGAAGAAGAGTTGCAGTTAGGTAATTAGAGCTTCAGTAGAAGAATAAATACTCCACAGGCAATCCACAGGTTCTACCCACCTCTCACCACCACTTCTCTCCAGCAGTGACAGCTGCTTGTGAAAGCCAAGGGAAAGGTCTCTCTCATTCAACTCATTAGTTAATAATCCTCACTGGTAATACAACAAGGAACACAACACCAGGAGGAGCTGCCAGCTCTTCCCTCACTGCTCCGAGGCAGAACACAGGTCTCACAGGCACTCACCCCAGTCACAGCAATGCAGTGGGGGAGCCAAAGGCCATGAGTAAAATTTTAAAAGAGAAAAGACACCCCCCAGGGCAGGGGAGGCAATATTCAGGTTACTTTTTTCCCCGCATTTTTCTCTTGCTACCCCTCTTCATGCCCCAGAGGAAAAGAAACTGCTGTTTGCACCATGCTACTGAAGGAGGGATAAAACCTTGCTAGGGAATGATCCACAAAGAGCAGGAGGAAGAGAGAGATGGCAGTGATCCACTGAGGATTCACCATTTCAGCTTTTCTCTGTGATGGTAAGATCAGTTACCAGTGGAAGGCATGTTGGTTACCCATGTCATGATCTCAGAAAGACTATGTCTCTCCTTCGCCCTGCAGTGGTGAAACAAAGTACCACGAAGATACTTCCACCTTCCAGAGGGACTGTCTTAGAAGGAATACTGAAATAATTGTAACTCTGATTGCCTAGAAAAATGCTGCAGCAAGTTCTGCTGCCCAGGTAACCATTTCAGCACTGGTCCTGACCACTGTCATGATTCTGAAATAATTTGTTCTGTGCAGCTCCACTCTCATGTCACCTCTCAACCTCAAGCACGTTGCACAGAATACAGAAGGTGACAATGTTCTGGATTTCAGTCAGCATTCCTTAGCAGGTAGGAAAGCTGAAAGGAAAGACAGCTGCACAGCTTATTCTTTATTCCATTGCTGAGGCCACTGGTGTCAGCAAAGATTTGCACTGGAATACCACATACTTCAGTATTGGTTAATAAAGCTGTGACTTCCAAATTTAGCACTGCACTAAGACTTTTCCTCTCACTGCTCTGTGCCCACAACAAGAAGCTGGAGGGAAAGGGAAAAAGAGAAGATTTAGGTTCGTCCCTATGCAGGCAGACAACTAAAGCCAGCTGACTTCTCTTCAAAAACAAAAAAGGTTTAGTTCCTTTTGTGGCCAAGGCTATACACAAATCTTTGTTACTGTATCTTGCTTTTAGATTATTAATAATCTACCTGACCATCTACTTCTCTTGACTCTTTCCTGAAAAGACTCAACTACCAAACACACATACTTATTTCAGGTGCCTTAACTGAAATACCTAGATGCAGGTTCTTTTCTCAAGGAGTTTCGACAGCCAGAGATGCAAGACAAAGTCCTGAGGGACATAAAGAATTGATCTTAGAGTACAGCTAATGGGAAGTTTTGATCATCTTATAGGCACCCACTTAGCTCTAAACAGTCAGCTTTCTTCAAGAACCTGTTCTCTATTGCTACACCTCCAATAGCAATCTGCACATTTAGCACTTCCCTTAACAGGTTTTTTCCCAGTGTTCTTCAGCTGATATTTAGGCCACATGTTCCCAAAACTGATGGAAGCCATTCACTATGGGAATTTTCTGTGTCTTCATTGCTGGCAGACCTCCACGTGTCACACATATGCGTACATAAGCTCAATCATGTTTTATGTAACTGTACACATGTAATATAAACAGCATGGATGAATCAAACTGTTACAAAATTATTAAAATTGCTAATCCACTTCCACAGTACTGTTTACTTACAGCTGTAGTTACATGAATCAAGTTTCAACTCATTCAAAATATTCTCTTCATAAAGTCAGATTTGTCTAGAACTTTACCCTGGTTGGAAGGGGTTTGACAAAATATTAATTTTTTCTGCTAGATTCAATAATAATCCTTTTGAATTTAGTGTTCAGTCAGCTATGTTGAAGTAGGAGAAAAAACTATTTCCCTATCGTTTTAGGGCTTATGTTTTTGTGGATGTTCCCATTTGCACTTCCTCATGCAAACTAGAATACCAGCCATAGTTCACCCTCTCAAAAACCACAGACAATGTAAAAACATTTTCTCTGTGTCAAAACTACATAAAGTCAGAAGAAATGCCTTGATAAGAAAACATCCCTTAAGAGAAAGTTCTGTGTTCCAGACCATACTCTTGATGGACCACAACTTTCTGAGTGTCCCTAAGCACAGACCCAAACCCAAATGCGGCAAGAGCCTGCACAGACACATCCAACTCTGTGACCTACGGAACTACAAACTAAGATGGAAAGTCATTTTCTTCAAATGCCTAATTCCTTAGTAATGGTCAAAGTAGGTATTACACAGAATTGCATATCACTTGTTTTAATTTATTTCAGAAAACTCATTTAATGTTGCAAGTTTGAAGTGCATAACATTCCTCCTTAGGGAATGTATTTTTATACACTATGATGCATTTAATATTTACCTGTGCTCCTTTATTTCAATTGATGTAAAGCTAATGCCTCATTTTTCCTCCAGCATCTGATTCAAACACAGTATTTCCTATAGCACTGGCAAAGTAAGCAAAGCAAACAAAGTGAACTTTATTTTCAAGGTCAAAATTTTTTCTTTAGTGTCATTTTCATATTTCAACATCTGGTATTCTGCCTTTCTAAATATTCAACTTTTTGTTGTTGTGGTTATTGTCAAAAAAGGTGGTTACCATTGTTTTAGTGCATGGTACAATCTTGGAGCACCCTATTAGGAGAACTTATTTCTCCTTTTTTTTTAAATATTAAAAAAGTCACTAGGCAATTACACTCATGGAAAGCTTTGGGAAAATCTATTGTTTATATTTACTAGGACTTTCTATATTTGACTGTTTTACATGTGAGCTCACATTCCTATGTAGCAATGGCTTCATAACAGAATTTTTATTTTTTCTACTGACTTACACCTCTTAAACTTACATTTTTCTGACAGTTGATATGCAGCACTGTACAGAGCCACCCAAAACCACTACACTGGTTGTAATTCAGTTGTTTAGGAAAAGTTCATGACTTTCACAGGCTCACATCCCCCTCTGAATGAGCCTTTCCTTGCCTGTGTGGGCTCAGAAACAACAGACAAATCTGGAGAACTGAGACCAAACCAAAGCTTTAAATGGTGCTACTAAAGATAAAGGCAGTTACAGTGTGCCCTAAACTACTACGAAAATCCTTCAAGAGCAGCTACTTATATATTTTATATAATTTTAACACCTATTTGTAGTTCGGAAGGGTTACAGTTAGTGTTTTGGCCAAGAAGTTTCTTCAGAAGGAAACTACAATGAGGACTCTGTTATCCAAAACCAAAAAGGGGGATACCCTGTTCTTAATTTCCCCATACTACTTGACTGGCATAGTTTAAAAAAAAAAACAACAACTCAATGCAAGCAAACACAAAACAAAACAACCCCCAAAGCCAAACCACCCTGGCTCAGAGCAACTCCATTTCCATTAATCAGAGAATAAAATCTGTCTTCTGTAAAACCTGTTCCTGAGTGAAAGCCTGATATAAAAATCAGTTGTTTCCCTACTACCCAGAATGTGTCTGAGTATGGCCACTGGTATAAGGCAGTATATGCACTGTGCATCCATTCACAACCTGCCCAGCTAAACCTAAGTTTGTAATTCAGTGTTGTGCACCTTGTTGCTAAAGATCTTATAATTACATCCCTGTTTGGATGACTACAAGGTTATTAATGTTCAGCAATGAAGATGAAAGTAGACAATTTATTACGATTTGGCACTGAACGTCAATCAATTCAACCAAAAAGAATCTTTTTAAAAAATAATAAAAAAAATGAATAATATCTAAGCTTAGCACGCTTCCTGCTGATCCGAAAAGTCTGTCTGATTATATCGAGTCAGTCAGCAAGGTGGATTTAAAACAAGGTATTTGAACTCCACCAGCATTATGAGATCCCAGTGCAGACCAATAATTGTGAGACAAAACTAAGCTAACAGAGGATGCCCCAAAGCATCTTTTAAATCCATATGTGGATTAGGTGGGACTGTATTGCAGAAAACATGTTACACGTCGCTGGAGCCGCTCAGCTCCGCAGCTCTGAGCAAGGATCAGACACAGGGGCTCTTTGAGGGTACAGACACAACCAGGACACGGAGCTGGTCCAGTCTGTGCTTGGAACTCTGATTCAGCCAGAGTCATTTCATAGCCCACCTCTTACATAACTCAAAGCTCACTGTACAGGAGCTTTTCGTGCAGCAAGAAATGAGAAAGATGAGTCACCACCAGTTGGCATTGAAGGCTCCGGGCTGGGACACCTCCGGTCACAAAGTATGGACTGGTTCTACATGTATTTATTATCAGCAAAACGAGCCTTTCTCTTGTAGTACAGTAAGTACTACATAAAACTGTTCTTCCTGGTAAAGGTCTTGAGAAATTGTAAGTAAAGTATAGTTAAAAAAAAAAAAAAAAGCCTGGAAGAAAACTTGCTATTTCCATTAAATATTAACCTTCTGAAAGAGCAAGTTGGGACTAAAACATCTCTTATCTTAATCAGTTTAGTAGAAATGAATTTAATTTGTATTTCAAGGTTGTATTTCCTGTTACAGATCCAGGGCAGGGGAGGGCAAACTTTTTAGAACTATCCATTTATATAAATCATTATTATTATTTAAAGAAGAGTCCAATATTTTTTTGGTCTTATCTTTAAGCATGGACTTCAGTGGTGCTGCTCCTGAGTACATCTTTTGCCAAAAACATTAAGGATTGAGGGATTAAATTCATGGTAAACTGCAAACAAACACAAAACAGCTTTTCAAACATTGGTATATTGATTTGAGTGGTCTAATAGAGGTTTGAGCTTTGTCTCCATCTAATTTGACCTTCAGTTTAGTTTGACCTCTCAGACAAGAAAGTCTAGACATTGACCTTGATTGAACTGAACATTTGCCCTTTTCTGTGTTGTTCTAAATAATTTTAAGCACACAATCACTAATACAGATATCACCATTACTTACTCTAACAGTAAAACTGTTCACAGGAAATTTTCTTTGACTGCAGAAACAAAAATGTCACTATTTGACAGGAATATACCAAAGCCATGCCCACAGTATATGACAAGTTGATATATATATAATGCTGTTTTCACCAGAAATAAAACTGTTCTTTAAAAAGGCAAAGAAATATAACAGCTTGCTCAAATCAATATTAACCACTGCTAATCTCTGTGACCTAACAAGAGAAAGCGCCTCCTCTGTTTTCTCATGCAGCCTTGACTTTTAGTGTGAAATATTAAAAATGAAAATACAGTTCAATCTAATTACAGGAAAACATCACTAGTCATGTTCACGTGTTAATTTTCCCCACACTACACAAGCAGTTGAAATCTAATGACACAGGAAGACCATTGTTTTATTTTTTTCATTATCCCTATAAAAAATAAGCACGTAGAGAACTAAAATTTTATTGTTTTCTATAAGCACTGTCTTAATAGGAAATGGTTTTTAAAAAGCAGAATGAAAATTCAAACATTATCTGGATGAAAACTTTTTTTTTTTTTAACATGCTATAAGCCTGTTAACAATTGGATTAAAAAATACTTCTTTGAGTTCTCACGTTGCCAGGACACTAAGAAACCACAGTTAAAAAAGTTTTCCTCTCAAAATGAATTTAAAGCTCAGCTCTCACAGCTGGCTTTTTGAATACCACACAATCTATATTGGTGTAATATATGAGTAGTTTTTATTTATTACTCAGAGACTGGAAACCTCAGCACACGGGCCAAGCTAAATGAATCGTCAACCCAGACACTGATTTGCCAATGCACAGGAAAATGATGCCTCAATACATTATTTGTATATATTTTAAATCTTGATAAAGCAAGAAATGTCACTCATCTTTAGGTTGTCAGCCCCTTGTAAAAATTGACTTTACCCAGCACTTCCATCAACCCCTTAGAAGAGTACCTGTCATCATTTTATATGGTGGTTCTGCACCAGCTGAATGATAACTCAAATGTCTTGCAGAAAGAATCACCTCTCTCAATTCCTCTGAAGTTTGAAGAACAGCTTTGAGACTGCACAGCCAATGTTAACTATTACACTTAAATAAAGTAACCATACTAACAGGTGATACTACTTTTTAATTAACTCTGCCCTTAAAAGGCTGTGGGTTTAAATCCATCAGACTTTGAACAGCATTCCATAAAGTGCTCTGTGAGGACGTTAGGTAGCTACACATACTTATTGACATAGTGCATTCTGTATTGTTTCAGTAAAGCTTTATGTTCTTAAATTACTACTGCTACACTTTACTTCTTTAGGACACATGCATTTTGAACGTCTTCGATCTTACATAATCTTTTAACTATACAGCTAGATCTTATAAACAAAATCTCCTTTCATTCTGTTCATTCCTGCATTTCAATTCTGTTATAACACCTGTTTTCTCCACGTAATACAAGGTTTGGTAAATTTAAACAAGTACAAGCCAAACATCATACATAAATATTTAAATATTTATGCACACAGATATACACACAACAAGACAATATTTGCCATTATATTCCAAGCCTTTTAAAAGGACAGAACACTTAAGTATGGAAGTTAAAAAAAAAAAGAAGGCATAAAAAGCACATATGAAGACATCAGTACTGTTAAATCCCCTGACATTACTACAAATAAATGTTTACACACGAATCCTAACAAGAAGAGTTGAAAAAGGACTCTGGTTCAGAGACAGAGAGTTAAGAGCTCAATGCGCATCCATTAAGGCACCTTATTTAAATTTCAGTTTGGGTGTACACGAGAGACAAAACAGTATCTTGTCAAACTGCCACTCCACGTAAGGTCTACCAGGGACGCGCTCCGCTGTGAGCACACGCTGGTACATTGTCTCAGCACTGGATGTGATACATGCCAGCAATCTCTGCCTCCACAGCCAGGAATTTATTATTAAGAGCAATTCCCAAACAGCTCAATCGCAGGGCTATACGTGAAACACCAAAGCGCGTCTACGTTTATTATCTTTGCCAACAACAAAATATTACCGTCCCTTAGTGCTTCCTGCAAATCTGCAGCGATGATGCAGATTTTTTTCTTTAATTCCCTTTCGGAATACAAATGCCTGCCTCCTCCTATTGCTACCCGTTCCTAACCGAGACGCGCTGTGGACAATAGTTTCTGAATCAGCGATACCTTCCCACACTGTTGGCAAACACTGAAAAAATAAATAACAACATCGCGCTTCGATCCCGGAAGAAAAGGGGGAAAGAAAATAAATAAATTACTTAAAAGAAGCAGCTTAAAGAGCAAAGGCAAAATTAAAACACGGTGAAAATATCAGAAATACCAGCGATGAAGGATGAGAATTAACAGGCAGAAAAGCAGCAGCAGCACTTATTGCAGAGGCACAGAGAGAATCCTCCTTCCCTGGAACTCATGCAACTAATGACCTCTCCAAGTGCTGAATTCCAGCTCCGGCACACGGACCGCGCAGTGCCCGGGTGTGACACACACACACGCATCCCACATCCCAACTTGTCAACTCCGCTAACGCAATTACGGCACGGGGGGGACGCGGGAGGCAGGAGCGGCACAGACCCGAGAGCGCTGCGGCTCCGGGCGCTGCTGCCGAGCGCGGAGCGGAGCGGGGAGCCCCGAGCATGCCGGCAAGTACCGAGCGAAGAGCATTTACCGGCAGCGGCGGCGGCGGCGGCGGCGGCAGCAGCAGGTTGAGCAGCCCCGAGCGCCTCTCGCCGTTCTCTGGGCGACAACTTCGCCCCGGTGCGGATTCCTTCAGTGAGGAGGGGAGGGACACCCCCCTTCCCTGTCGCTCTGCTCTCCCGTCCCGTCCCTCCCGCAGGAGCGGAGCGGAGCGGCGGGAACAGCCGCAGCCTCGCGCCGCCCCCGGGGGAGCGCGGGAGCGGAGGGAGCGCGCGGGGAGGCGGGAGCGCGCAG